>ML782546.1:296742-380391 GCA_009831015.1 Picea engelmannii | reverse complement strand
TGTGAATATCGCTATCGCATTGCTCGGTCCTGTCCGAAATCTAGACAGAGTTCGAGGCGGCGCACTGATGGGTTGATACCTTCAATCGAAGAAAAAAACTGTAATATCCAAATCGAAGAAAAACTATCCTCAAATAAATGGTACAATATTTTCAATTTTTTCCACCCACCTGCTTCATATCTCCATCAATCTAAAACGAGCGGATCTTTCGAGATACTATTTTTTACCATTCACTTCAAATGAATTAGGTGGAACATAACTATAGCAAATCCTGTAATAAATCAGATTCTCTCATAAGTTCAATGAATGAGCTTACATTCGCTTGAAGATATGCTTCACCAAATTTATGTGAAGTGAATATTTTCTTCTTTTATTCGAAAATATGTTTCTTCGAATGAAAAAACATTATTATCTCGAAAGATCCGCTGGTTTTAGATTGATGGAGATAGGAAATTATTGAAAGAAAGATCAAAACATTCTGTACGGTCACGCCATATTTTTACTATTAACTCAGATGTGCGTAATTCCTTATCATTCTCGTATGGTAAATCTGATTCTGTCGAACAAGTCTAATTAATTATATGGAAAAGATAATATACGGAAACTTTCCGAAATGACCGGCTACTTAAGATACACCTAATACATTTGAAGTGAATACATTACCTTTTATTTGAAAATATGTTTTCTTCGACAGAATTACGTAATCTATCAACCTATCGACTTCGGACGGGACTGAGCAACGCGTTGGCAAATCCGGGATGGAAGGTGACCGAATTGGAACCTTCTGCTACAAATTGCCGGAATACTGGTAAATCTCGAAAAATAATTAGTCTCCAAAGAAAATTTGAAAGAATACAAATTGCATGCGCTTGGAATTTTTGATAAAATTATGAAGATAAGACGCATTTGTCATATTCAAATATATATTCATGGAGAAAATTGTGGATTCGCAGCTAGATTTTTTAATCATGGATTCCTCGGGTGAAAGATATGCAGTCTGAATGTGTCTCGTCTTTGTTCACCATCAAAGACCAGTTCTGGTTGTTGTGGTGGTCGTTGTCGTTCTCCTAGGGAAATTTTAATCTGGGACAGCAACTAAAAGCCTTATTGAGAAGGCTTTCCTTTCTGGATAATCTTTTTTCGGGTCAGCTTCAGGTGTAGCCACAGGCAACTGTAGAGTAGACCTCGTGTGTCTTCCTTTAGGAGCCACAACTGAAACAGTGGAGTCGCCAGGTGCAAGTTGCAATCTTCAAGGTACTGATTTCTGATGCACCTTCACAATCAGAACTTCTTTGTCATCCTTACCCATGGAAAAGTTTTCAATTTGTCCTCGACAACGGTGCCAAGAATGTTAGCACTGAGAGTCACCGTCAGATTGCGGGAGGATAAGCCCAGTACCTATTAGAGTGTTTGGTGGATGTTTGATTTACATTAGTGGAGGTCAAATGCAGAAAACTCAATACAAGAATGATTTCAACACAGAACTGAACAAGAAATGCACAAGGAAGTGAGGGCCATATTAACATCATTCAGTGAATAGAGTTTTAGTATGAGCAGAGGTAAGACTTAGTAGGACAAGTGAACATGACTTGTTTGGGCATCGGCTTTCAAACAGCTTGGTGAAAAAAAACTCAAGATCAAGACTTCTTTTAAACTCAAGCTTCAGACACTGAAATATGTACAAACAACATAGTCACAACAACATTATGATTAAACCTACATCACAATGCAACTACAACAACTCGACTAGATCCTCCATGCTTGAGCCATTCAGCGTAAGAGGGAATAAGACAACAAATAATATGACTAAAACTGGTCATGACACTATTGTAATCAAACCTACATTACAACAACATCACATCCCTCGACTGGATCCTCCATGCCCGAGTGTTTTAGCATATTGTTTTACAAAGAGATGAGAGAAACTGAATTCTATTAATGTGAAAGTCTCAAATTTGATACATCACCAGAGAATAGCTTCTGGCATCAAAATATTACAAAATAGGGAGCTCTTCTCAACCAATTGACGACCATAACAAAATATCAAAACTACTTATTTATACTCAAGTCAGTCCCCGACTATCACGAGTGTGATTTGATCACTACATTCAAAGAATTATATCTGAGCAGTCCTTTGTCAAACTGTTCATGTACCCCTTTGTCAGACGCGAGCTCAGATTGACATGGGTTGGCAGGAAAATCTGATCGTAGGGGTACCATGGGCTAACAACTCCAGATCCTCCACGCCTTTCATTTATGGGGTGAGTCGAGGTTTCAACCACAAAACCTACCTTCCATTAACTAATTTTCCTCGGGGACTCAATGAGACTTAAAGTTCAGGGGGTGGCCACATACTTCTCTCAGATAAGATGCCATATAAACATGTGATTGTGGGGTTGCTCAAAAGTGGTTTGGGCTCAGACCGCTTTTGGGCCCGTCATCCATCATCTTTCGCCACGTAGCACTTTTTCCTTACCATGGTTTCAATTGTGGGACCGCTCAAGAAAATTACTACCCGAGTATGTTGCGTCCCTGCAATGGACTGTGGCTGTAGATCTGGTTGTGATCTGAGATCTGGGCCCACCTGCTAGATTTAGCATCACTTCCAAGCTTAATCGCCCACCAACTTTAAGTTCTTCCAAAAGTGTGCCTTGGGATGGGGCACTACTTTTGACGCTAAACAATAACAACTCTTGGAGGATGATCTAACGTGGAGGCATGACATCACCATGTTGATATGTTGCAGACGGAGAGGTGACATGTGTCACTCGAAAATAGTCTGAAAGCATGTCTAAAATGGTTGAAATGAGTGCCATGTGTCAGTGCTAGACAGATGTCACGTATTGGTGCTGACGGTTAGCACGAACTTGGTGCTCCAGGGCTCGGGCGCTAGCTCCTTCCTAGATGTGGCCTAGGGCTATGACCTTACGTCATCCTGTGATTGCGGGTATGACCACGAAAGGTTTGAAACCAAATTGCTTTCCTCCCCGCAATTTAGAATGAGACACTACGTGTCCCTTTCACAAAACAATGTTTCTGATTGCGGCCTGCCCTCCAAATTTTAAAGTTTGAGCACCCTCCGACCCCGCAATGGAGCATGACCACTCATATTGCAATCTATGATCAGGCCCTTTGATCAACAACTCAACTCTTGTGCTTTTAGATCGACGGGTTGAATCTACACCCTCTCAAATCGACGACCGTGATTTGCTTCACTATTTGGGCTTCGGACCTTTCAAATCTCAAACTTCCTCTGCCTTCAATGCTTTCACCCGGAGCTATGGATCTGACGACACGTGGCCCCCTGAGATTGATGACTGAAAATTACTTTGGGTCTCCCTATGTTTAAATATAGGGAGAGAAAAGCACAGGTCACATCATACTTTTGTATCCATCACTTACATTTATATATTATGTGTTTTTAAAGAAGTTGATAGTTTAGTAGTTAAGTGGAGCGGATTTTATTATCATTATAGATCTGTCTTTTAATTTTAGATATAGATTTTGTAGTGCAAACATTTCATTAAAAAAATATATATTTAAGGATTTAATCTCTTTTCACCTATGATAAATTGGAGATTAAGATGGATTTATGTATTCTCTCTCCTCTCCCCCCCCCCCTCGCCCTCCACACACACACACACACATATATATCACATGTCAACATTATGATTAGTTAAATTAAGAATTGCATAGATCCCTAGTTCACCATAAGATTTTTTTTACTTTGAATTGGTTGGGAGGAATGATTGTTATCCTCCCCACCCAAGCCCAATTCTAGCAAGTGACATGTTGAACTCTTAACTAGCTTCCTTACATATCATAGAAAATTGTTCCTTGACTTAAAAGGACTAGCATCTGAAAATTATCAATCACAAAATCTTGAGTTAGAAACAAATCTTGAATATGTTCAATGTAGTAATTTTATAGCAATGATGTATGAAAGAAATCATTTGTGTGCCCATACTGAAATATGGATCCAACTACGAGGTTCCAGATGCCTATTTTGAAAGGTCATCATCGAACTTGTTCATGTCTCTATATATATGGGACAAACAAATGTGTGAGAATGTTTTCATTTGTTGTTGGATATCATCAAAACGTGGTTGTAAAGAGAAATTTCTTAGTGACGCTTTTGTTTGTAATCATTGAATAACCAATAGAGAATACCAGAAAAATTCACCTTCAAAATACACCCAGGGAATGTCATGACTTCTTCTTAAGGTAAAGAAAAAAGAGAAGTAAAATAAAAAAACAACTTAGACAAAAATAAGAAGAAACAACAACTATAAATAAAACACTAATTTTATGTTTTTGGGTGACATTTGAGTATTTTGATTGTAGATAGTAAGAAGTTTTTTGAGGTGGAGAATGAATGTTCAATTTTCTTTCTATGTGTTTGATGTGTTAAATGTTAGAGAAATTGTTACATTGTGTTTGAAAGCTATTTTCTTTGTAATAATGTAGAGAGGGCTTATATCCTTATGGAGCCATTAAAATCTGGGTTGTGTTAGGGATCATGTGCTTACGTAGGCATTAAAATTTGGGTTGTGTTAGTTTGAACGGAAAGACCTATTGAACCTTGAAAATAAAGGAAGGGTTAGACTAGCCTTGGTGGTGAAAGCATGTCTAATTTTATTGGAAAAAAATACTTGGAAAGGATGGTGTCCCTATTTTCTAGTCCATTTTTGGTATCATAGCTTTGATTAGTTATGGTGACACTTGCATGGTTGTGTGCTCCGTTTTCATCAATTCTAATAAATATTATATCTATTTGGTTGAATTATGGTAATAAATTTCAAATAATTAATAAATATTTTGATTGTACTAATCACGAGAGTAAAGATTTAATGAAATCCATCTTTCATTTCATAACTCTCATAGGTTAAAAAATTTAACATATTCTAATCTATTTATCTGAACATTTTATGTCTCATAATCTAATTATCTTTACATGATTGAGACTAGCTTTGGTTATATCATTTCCAATTCAAATGTTTCATAGGATATTATTTCATTTTTAATGTGGTGTGATGATATAAACAAGTTATTTAGTCCCTCCCTCGCTGGTATAAACAAGATATTTAGTCCCTCCCTCTAGCGAGGGAGAATAGCTTTCGCCGTAAATCATTGTTGACAGTTTATTAATTTATTCATTTTGGAGTGAAAAACAAATTTATTATTTTTATTATATTGTAAATAACAAATATTTTTTATATTTTTCAATTTGATAATTGGAGTTTTATGATTTGGTCAGGGTTGTAATGCAAGTTAATTAAATTAACCCCATTGTGTTGAAATTTGTATTACTATTTGTTAGACATCACAAATCATTTAAAATTAAAAAATTAAAAAAAATTCCACGTAGATTGTGTAGTCGATGGTCATTACAGTGGATACATGTTCTGTGTTAATTTGCATGCACACTCACACCTTAGAAACTTATACCTCATCGTGGCCTTATATATGCATGCACAATGATCAAATGTTAGTGTACTATAATTTCTCTAGAAACCAACAACAAGCATTTCTCCTATGAACTACACCAATGTTAAGGATGTCCCTCCTCCAACCCGGGAATGAATTTCCTTCAACTGACATCAGGGGAGACAAACTACATTTACAATTTCGGGGGAGTTAATTGATACAGTTCAGTATGGGTTCCTCTGCGTGATTTTTACATGGGTTTATTACCAAAGCTCTAGTTAAAGGGTTCACCGACCTAACTAAATATCCAATGTTATCAACAACAATTTAATAAGCTAAACCCTGAAAATATATTATCAATCAATTGTATATCACAAATAATATTTTTTCATAGCTGAATATAAAGAGACTAATTTTCTCCGTTGTTTTTTATGGTATGAAGAGAAAAATCGAACGAATTATATCATGGTGGGCCAACTTCTAGTAGTTCATGAATGTGCATGCAGATGAAGGTGTCATCACATGGTTTCATTAGCTTTGGTGTGAAGATCGAAGGAGTAGGCGTTCTTCTTTCTATCTATACCAATGTCTTTTGACACGCCTGACCTTTGAATATTTTCAGAACCCTGAAGCTCACTCAACGGTATTCATAGTCGCTCATCTAAAAAAATTTCTAATATATGTATTTTCAAGATATTTCTACTACAATATTGATACTTGTATTTGGCTTTAATGTATATTTTCTTGTAATAATGTTGCATAAAAAAAAAACAATGCAAGTCCATGGATTAATCTTACTTCCACACCAAATAAATTACTTGTATTGATGCTTTGGAATATTTCGAGGGCGAATATTAACAAAAAAAAATATAGGAATTTGGATTATTAACATTACTATTGAAGTGAATTAGCAAAAAACTTACCTGGTTGAAGCATTACTGGAAGCATGGACTCGGGCTTAGCCTGTGCAATCGTTGGACTGATTCTTCCACTTGATGACCTAACATTTCAAGAGGTTTTGGAGAGGAAAATTTGTGTACCTTAGCAAGTCCAAAGAGTCTTTTGAGGGTTGATCTAGTCGAGTTTCTTGCATTAGTTAATGTTGAGGGGGCCTCGCTCTCAGAATACACATCTTCTCAATCGACTACTGGTTCTGGAGCTACCGCTGGGTCTTGATCATAAGGGACTGGCTCATAAGCATCATAAGTTGGGTTTTAATCTAGAAAGGAATAATATGGCTCTCCAAAAATAGCTAAACATGGAAGGGGTGCTAAGGGTGGTGGTGGATATAGAGGTTTTTCTCATCCTACATCTTGAATTGCTCATGCATTTTTAACTAGACCACGAAATGCTACTACTAGGTATGGAATTACTCCACCTGGTTATGATTATATGTATTCTTACTTTGGTGTTTCTAGCGATGGATCTCGATCATGAATCTAGCTATTGATATCGATAACGAATATATGAATTAGGATCACGATCATCAGAAGGAACAAATGCATCACCATTACGATCATCAAGACGTTACGAACAAGCATTGTTAAGTTTGTGTATCAATTTTCCATTTGATTCAACCATGGCTACAAATGGAGCTTATTGTCAATTAAAATCTCGATTCAAATCATAATTCACATAGCTTTTAGACATTATGGGAGTACTTTTCTCTTCATACATTGGTGACTAGCCTTTGCAAGATCTGAATCAAACAAAGAGTGTAAATCAAAATCAAAGAGAATGTAAAATTCTTTGAGAGGAATTGTAGGTAACTTTCTCTTTATCAGATTCAATTTTGGTTTGAGTGGTGCAGGAGCACAACAGAGCACCATAAGTATATTTTGCTCCTCTGGCTTAGGATTCTCGCATTCTACTTCTTCTCCATTATCTACAGATGAATCTAGGCATTTTTCTGAAAAACGTTAATGGTCAACTTCAAAGTACTTTGAGCAGCTCCCAAGGGTGCCAGAGAAGGAGTGCTTCCTGTTACATGAATGAATCTAAAACTCGATTGAAAAAATCCCTGATCTTTAATTTTTCCAGTGTAGATGGACTATTAGTTGAAGCCATAATTTATCAATAGCTTCAACTTTCTTCTTAGTGCATTAGTTCGACCAGAGATCTAAACATTCTCAAGACGATAATCTAGTATTTATTATGAGAGCACGACGACATCTCTTATTGTAGTTCGTATCGAATGAAATTTGTGCAACAATTGAGATGCAGAGAAAATATTGTCCCTAGACAGTACGTGCAGCTTCAACCATTGTATTTGTCTCACTAAAGTATTTGCAACTTGAAGCAGACGAAGAAATATAATTATAAATGGTTTTGAGAAGGGCCTTGCAAATGAACTACAATGGGCAACAATATGGGGACAAGAGGTTAACAACCTCCTCTTTTGAAAATCCACGTTTCAAGCTTTCAACCATTGAGATGAAGAGCAAATATTGTCCCTAGACAGTATAAGTAGCTTCAATCATTTGCAGCTTCAAGAAGACGAAGAACTGTAATTATAACTAGTTTTGAGAAGGGGTTGCAAATGAACTACGTCGACCACTAGTATGGGGACAAGACGCGTTGAGAGCCTCTGGCTTTGAAAATCCACGTTTCAATATGGTAATTGTAATCGACAAATAGATCCCATAACAATTGTATGGTTGCATTTGTAAGACGCTTCAAGTGGGCCGCATAATCATGGTTATGTAGGTATAATATTACGTCATCAAGGTTTGTTATTTTTAAAGCAATTTAAGTTGTAGTTTTGGAGGAAGATTATGATATTGATATAGGAGAGATTTATTTTCTTTTTTAATAATGCATTATTAATTATAATTATATCTTAAATGTAAAATTGTTAATTATAATCATACTTTAAATGTAAATGTAAAGGTTTTTTTTTCATATTATGGTTATGTTTGACTCTTTTTTATTATTTTAAAATAAAAAGTGAATACTATTTAAAAATATTGCAATGCACTTCTTAAATAAATGGATGTTGTTTAATGCAACTAATCTTTTTTAAGGTAGTCATACATTTTTAATATAAATATAAAAAATGACAACAAACAATCCACCAAAATCATCGTTTTGGAGGTAGTCATGCATTTTTAATATAAATATAAAAAATGACCCTTACAAACAATCCACCAAATTCAGCATCAATATGTTTGTTTGAGTATCCGCTATTTGTTGTATGCATCGTATCAAATTGTTTTAATAACCAAATTTCTTTCAAAATATAATAAAATGATTGTTATTGATATTACTTTACTTTGCCTTCCTAATTTGAAGATGCAAAAGATTTCATTCCTAGAATTTGTTGAACGATCTACAAACAAAAATATACATGTGTTTACCATAACAAAGAGTATTTGTGTATGAGCAAAGATGTTCATACCTCCAAAAAATTCAGATGAATCTTTTATCGTAGTTAATTTGTGTATGAGCAAAGACGTTCATACAACCCAGACACGATTCATATATACAACTGATAATTTATAACCATATTAAGTCTATTATGCAATCGAAATTCTGAACAAATCTATTATATAAGAAAATAGGTCTCTTACGAAAGGCGTTTAATTCTGATTTACCCTATTTTTTCGTCCCGATGACTTGATTGGCCATTGTGATAATAAAGTATAGAAAATTAAAATAAAATAATAGAAAAAAGTTCTGATTCAGTCAGTTAGCTTAGTAGCTTACAGGATTCAGGTGATTCAGTCGGTCCTATTAATAGTTATTGTCCTTGTCCAGATTTATTAATTTGATCTTGCTATTGGTGTGGTGTTGGTACAAGTACTGGTACTGCCACCAATAAGGGGAATGCCAAGGTCTTCAATTAATAAGTCATTGCAACCGAAGCAGGCTCTCTTCGCTCTGAGGATTTGAAAGGTCTACCCTCTCCCACATAGTCGTCAATCAATTGAAGATAAACCTTTAAACTGTGGGCATAAGCAGGATCAAGATTACAGATGTCGTTGTTGTCCAAAACAATTTTCACACCCACGTAAAAATATGTCCAAGGAAGCCAATCGAACAGTTTACTTAGCCATCCACATGAACTTTCATTGAAAACAAGTCCAGGAACTTTGGCAACAACATCGCTCTTATTCACCAACCGCAACACTTTCACTCTTAGTTCCTCCATTTGCAGGGATAATGCTTTATTCCCTACGCGCGGACTTGCGAATGCAAATACAGTTACAAGTATAGACCATGCCGGTAAATTAGAGTTAAGAATTTTTTGAACGTAATATGAACTTAACGTTGTCAGAGAAGCTCCTAAGCTGTACCCAGTCAAAGTTATGCTCAAACTTTCATTCTTATATTCATCCACCAATCTTAGAATTTCTGAAAGAACAGTATCTATCGCACATCTTGAATCCTTTCCTTTAGAGATGTAGAAACTTAAAAACCCCTTCTCGACCCGGATGCCCTTGTCAAACTTCGATTTTCTAAGCCTAAGAATGTCCCTATTATGTGCCCAAGGCCAAGGTTCAACTAGATCCATTGGCCAAGGTTCTCTTGAGGGGTGTTCTTCTCAAAGCTCTAGTATTTCTTTAGTGTCCCACCCTCTCACTCCACTTTGGTTACTATTTTTAGTTTAAATTCATTTGAAAATTTGACTATAAGTATCCCATCTCCAGTCATAGATTGATTCACTCAATACAGTCATCTTTTTCAGATCCGTAAATGCTACATTGATTTTCTTTTCAGCGGATTTTCCTACTATTTTATGGGACTTCAAATCCCCAAGATTGACAACTTATGAGAAGTAGATTCAAAGGGAATCCATGGATAGATCCACTAAGATAGGCATGAATGTATAACCATTTTTATTGGACATGCCAAGACTACTATCTGTTTCCTTAGAAAAGTACACAACATAACGTTTAGGGTTTTTATCATTTACAAGAGTATGTATCATATGATACTAGAAGAAATTATTTCTCATTCAGATCAATACACTTGGATTTTTAAATTATGTATAAGCCATAGAAATTGTTATTAACACCTTCAATACTATTAAGATGGAACAAGTCATCTCTCTATAATCAAATCGATCCCTCCTATATCGGTTATTGGAAACTGGGTATAATTCATAGATACTGTTATTGACACCTTCAAAACTGTGTTAAGATGTAACGAGTCATCTCTGCATAGTCAAATCGATCCCTCCTATACCGACTATTGGAAGATTCATATTTCATATTTGATACTAACTCCAGAATTTCACTGTCAATCATGAACATTCCACTATTGCAATCTTGCAATCCTTATACAAGGATCTAGGGTTTTTGTTTTTCACTCTTGCACTACCCCTTCAACCAAATGACACTTTCTCTTCATGCTCAAATATGCACTATCAATATATATATCTTTTCATTGCTCAAGAATCTCAAATAGGATCATCTCCATAAAAATAACTTCATTATGTTAAGAACATCACTCAAATGCATAATGCTTACTCCAAAAAACAAGTGTGTGGTAAAATGATTACAACAAATGGGAGAAACATTAAAACTTATAAAGTACGATCTCTCTAAAGTATCTACTTTGGGGTACTTATTATTATTTTTTTCTTTTCAATGGTCATTTCTAGGGTTTTCATGTTTGGGTGCATCCATTAACTACAATCTCATATTTGGTTGTCATCTCTTTGTCTTCTTCTACATTCCAACACACATCATCATTTTTTTGGGGGTTAAATGCATTATATTGCTTGAGCATATCGTTTTATTCTACAACGAACTTTCCTCTTTTTTGTTTTTTCCAACAAATTTGTTGATCCCCTTATACTAATAGTGTATCCTAGATCTAGAGAATGTACTAGATAGTATATCTATACCTAATTTCTCAACAAAATATTGGCTCACTTGCATGCATCCTTCCAAATGATAGGGGGTTGATGAACTAGGGTTCATCTAGAGATGACCAGCAAAACCCAAATGTGTTGGCATATCAATCCTCCGTTTAGGAATAAATATGATCTCACTCAAGACTCCAAGATAATCACAGAGACCATCTAGAGTTGTGTCGAAGATGAAGGGTTAAAATACACTAGAAATCCACACAAGATGGCACTCATAGAATTCCTTATAGTTCATTATGATATTAACAACATACAACATTACCATATTCATCCATGAATTGAAGATTTATATTATTTCCATTCAAACAATGGCATACATGGACCAACAGACTCATAATTCATTAGCAATAGTGCCATGTGCTCTCATATATTCTATCAGTAATGCATTACAAGGCTCCATGCACTTTCTATCAAAATATACACATAAAATTAAGCTAACTCTATTATAGACTCCTTAAAAAACGATTCTAGCTACACACAAAACTACTCTTCAGACTCACAACATGACTCGTGCAAAAACAAACAATATTGATTATTTCTCTTATTTACTACACACCTCAGACTCTCCAAAATCCTCTCTGTGTTTTCGATGCTCCTTTTCCTTTCCTTCTATGTTGTGACGCTCTGTCACTTTCACCTCTACTCGCTCCATTGACTACCAATTTTTCACGCTTTTACAACCCACATGCATCCCAGGTAACCTCTTTAGAGTCATCACACTATTAACTAACTCTCCATATCATCCCTTAACTGATCCACAATATCTCATGTTGATTGAGTTAATCATTAGGGAAGATTCTTGAAGATCTTCTTCTTGATTTGGCGTGCATGGAGTATCTTTCAAATTCTTGGAATGCATTATAGATATCTGACTAGCGTACATTCTTTATTTCATCCGTCGATGTGCATGCAAAAATGGAGTGAGTAGAAAAATATTTTTATTTGGGTGCACAATATTTATCCCAAAACTTTGGGTGTCGATAATCCCCCAACAATATTACTTAGATCGTCCTCAAGCCAATGTTCTTTCTCATGGTAAGATTGATGTGATGCAATGAACTGTCTTCATGAATTCCTTAACGAACTCCTGGAACCAACTGTCATATTCGTTGAGGGTGGCATGGAGTTGTTGAGTGAGTTGAACCATTTCATATGTATCAATTGTCGTGACTTGGGGATATTTCATGTCAGTTTCCTTTATTTTCTCAAGCATGGGGGTGGTTGCGATCTCCCGACTGAGTATAGAAAACTTGGGACTTATGGGTCGCGTCGTTGGAACACCTAGAAATATTTTTCTACTTCTCCCAAGCAACAATGATTTCCTTGGTATTTATCAAGATGGTTGTCATTGCAGCTTGGTGCTTGCCAGGGGGTAGGGAAGATAAGCTACTTTTTTTTTGGGCATCCTTTACTTCAACCATGCGAACCATGTCATCAACAAAGATAATTATCATCATGTTCTACAAGTGGTTCCAACATGCTTCCAAAGGCTAAAACAATATTTGAGAAACCTGAAAAATATTTGAGTTGGGCTTGGCCAATGTCGAGGGATTCCTCGACCAACCCAATATTTTGTTGCAACTGCAGATTTTCTGTTGTGGACTATTAGAGCCATGATTGGAGCATAATCTTCTTCGAATCCAAAACCTCAAGTTCAGCCTTTATGGTGAGGATTTTGTGATAGGGTGAATTTATAGAGCCTCCTCCAAGGTGTTAGGTATGTTCATGTACAAATCATTGACTGGGCCCAAGAGATCCATGAAGGAAATACCACTTTTAGCATGTTGAGCCCTTGTATTTGTGTACACTGAGACTTCAGTGTGATATAATTATTGCAAGGCTCGGTGAGCCTATTCCTCATGTTGATAGTGTGCATGATTTTGATCGTGTGTTGCGAGTTCTACTTGGTGTTTTTGTTGAAGTTTCAAATGAGCCAAACTAAGTGTTTGGTGCCATTCCCACAATTCAATAAGTAAGCTAGTATTGTACATCTGCACCGTTGGAGTGGGAATTGGTGCTAAAGAAATTTTTTCATTATCCATGTCAATCGAGGTGACGAGAAAGGGTTCGAATGTTAGTCTTTTCTCAAGAGTATCCTGAAATTTCTTCATGCTCTAAATACATACCTATCTTCTCTTTGACTTATGTTATCACCCAAATGTTAAATTCCTCATCGTTATTTTGATTCCTGCATGAATCTAAAATTACCATGTTGTAGTGTGCATTCCTCTCTTCCTACCTTTTCAACAAGTTGTAACAATCCTATATGGCTTGATCATTACTATAGTAGTACCCATAGAGAGCACCTAGTTTGATGCAAAATACATATACATGGCCTATCCCACCATAGTTAAAACAAGTGGGTTTTCTTTCTCCACCTCCTCCATATCCTCATCCCTGATCGTGTCCATATCCACCCCTAGGACCCCTTGGTATCTTCCTCTCTCAGTGCCTCCATGGTCACAACCTTTCTACTCTTCCTAAACCAGAAAGAAATCATGGGTGTGGTCCTACATCAACTGAAGGGATCTATAGTTGTTAACATTGTACCCCATGAATTTGCAGAATTCACATAATGTAGTATGGTGATTTTTATGATTCTTATCTAGTGTTGGGAAGCATGGTCGGATATGTCCCCACTATCTACAAACCTCACACCATTATGTCTGAGTCCCAGTAGGAAATGGATTTGGCACACCCATCACCAAATAATTTCCCAATGTAGGACATTCATCCCTATGGTGACCTTTCTATTGGCATGTAGTACACCATATGTTCTCACACACCACCTTCACCTTCACCATATCTTGCAACAACATTGTCTAGTTTGAAAGTTGGGATTGCACCTGCACCAATCCTGGTGATTTTTATCCACCTATTAGAGCCTTTAGGCACATCATAATATCCACTACCTCTTCTTGAGGAATCACCTTATATTGGGTAAGAGAAACTTAGATATGGGGAAGTAGCCCAACAATGAACCATTCTCTATGTTGAACATCCTAGATCTGGACCATCAACTTATCTAAGAAAATATTGAACCATTGGTAAGAGTCCCATATAGTCTCTCCCTATTGCATCTTGAAATCCTTAATCTATGTAATGCATTGAGATTTTGACTTAGCCTTCTAGATATCGTTAAGAAAATATTTCTTAATTTTTCTCAGGGACCTCATATTTCATGTTGGTGCAATTTCTTTGTACTTCATGTACCACGTCAAGGCTCTATCCCTGAAAGTGGTCTCATTTTGTGTAATATTTAGTTCTTTTTCTACGATCCTATTCATAGACCATATAAATTCACATCTAAACCATTGTTTCTCTACATCATCCTTACCCATCCCATGGAACACGTGTAGCCTCAGAGTTGTACCTTAGTTTTCCATTTTCAATCTAGGATTGTTTCCTCTTAACTGAATTCTCATTGTTGTGGATATCGGTATTGATACTCTCCTTTTCGAACTATTATTTACTTCATCATCTTCTTCACTTGTACATTCTCTCCTTTCTTCTCCTACTCCTTCTTCTACTCATATCATCACATTGTTTGTTATTCTTTCTTCTTGGTTACAAATGCACAAGGTAGTTGGTTCAAAGTGGGGTTACCTCCATCTTATCCAATCATTTCTTATGAGGTAACCTAGATATTTACCTACCTGTAACCACACAAGACCATCCACTATTGCTAAATCATCTTTGCCTATTATTGGATGACCTTCATCATCCTCTCCTACTTCTGTGCCTATACTTTGTGCCTCAGATTCCTCTAAAGTTGCGACATCTCCCAACAACCAAATGGGGCATACTTCTTCTCTGCCCCTAGTACTACCACTACTTTTGGTATCTTCGCTAGATACCCTACTCCTAAATTTGTTCCTCTTTTTTGGCATGTTCTTGTATGTGGTCCTCTCTGGTACAGTAATCTCTCTCATACTTTCTCCAAATGTGGTCTCTTTCCTCTTCATTCCGGGTATGACCCCTCATCTTGCACCCCTTTCTATCTTCTTTCTTCTCCTGTATTTTTCTTTCCTCCTTAGCTCAACTCTTCTTTCCTATCTTTCAAATATCTCCTCTACTCATCTACTTCCATTATTTCATTCACCTCATCTTAGGATATTTTGGATCCTCTCAACAGATCCATATACTCTCTCTCTCTCTCTCTCTCTCTCTCTCTCTCTCTCTCTCCCCCTTCTTTTTATCTTCCCCTAATGTGAGGGGAGTCTACTTTAGCCATCTTATCGGGCTTCATGTGCATCAATCCTTTATCCACGAAAATTATCTTGATCCACAATGAAAATTCTTCTAGCATCCATTTTTTTAGGACCTTCAAGAAATTTTCTTTCAGCGTTGTTGAAATAATCATTGTATTCTACAAAAAACAAAATAAAGTATCCTTCCTTCACCTAATAAAACAAAATTGTTATTAATCAATCCCACTTATTATCCAATGACATCGGCCTATCAACTATATTTTGGTCTCATACCGGTGGATTTTTAGGTCTCAAATACGTATTTTTAGCAGTCAACCTCTTCAACCATTCATGCAATAAACATTGAAACTCAACAAAGAAAATTTCATTCAAGTCAATATAGATGTCCCTCAGCTTTAAATATTTCATTTTGGTGATCAAAACCCGATTGTCTTGTCAATTAAACTCATTTTCTCTCCCTTCATCATGCAATGTAAAACCTTCAAGTCCCAGCAACAAAACCATTTGTTGGCTTCCTTTCTTGCATCCTTCCTAATTCTTGGGGGTTTATGACCCATGGTTTGTCTAGAATTGACAAAAAAAACCCCAAGGAATTAACATATCAATCCTCAAACTAGGACTAAAGAATGTCTCACCTGATATACCATAAGAATAACACAAACTATATGCTATTATGTCAGAGATGAAGGGTTAAAATACACCAGAAATCCACTCAAGATGACATTCACACAATTCCTTACATTTGATTACGATATTAACAACATTCAATTTCTATATTTATCCATTAAACTCATAATCAACACAACAAATGAAATGAATAACAACAACTTTATATTATTTCCATTCAAACAACAACCTACATGGACCAAGGGACTCATAATTCATCATGAATAATGTTGTATGCTCTCATGCATTTTACTAGTAATGCATTACAAGGTTCCATGTGTTTTCTATCATACTCTTCACATAATAATAATTCAACTCTACTATAGGATCCTTACAAAAACAATTCTAGCAACATACAAAACTACTCTTTAGACTCACAACAAGAATCATGCAAAAATAAACCAAATTGATTTTTTCTCTGGTGAGTTGCATATCTTAGACCCTTTGAGCTACTCTTTGTATCTTCAATACTCCTTTTGTTAGAAAAAAATGAACACAAAGCAATAAATAAATGTGTAAATAAAACACATAAGATACACAATATAATAGAGACAAAGATATACGTGGTTCACCTAGTGTGGGCTATGCCCACCAGAGAAATTGCCAGGTCTCTCAGAATATGATATTCTTAATGATACATAGCCACAATACATTTCCCCCATAAAAAGAGGATTTCCTTATAGGTAAAAAAACCCTAACATAAATTATATCATCATATATGTCACCTTATAATGAACGATACAAATTTACTATGAAATTACAATATACATTTACAAGGAAATTTTTCCTTCGAGGAATTTTCCTCTAAACCCTCGCTAGGGGCTCGCTTGCACCAGAACCCCCAAGAGGGGCTATGAGCCCCCTGAACCCTGGAAGGGGACAAATCCCCTCCTTCAACCCCCCACCCGCGTGGATGGGTGTACAATATTGTTTGGTGTACAGTCTTCCTGGGGTATAAACATAGCTAAAAACAAAGAATTATGAAACATGAAGATAATCAGGCTCCAAAACCAACAATCTCCCACTTGGAGACGAATCACAACAACTCCACTATTTTTTTACCTAATGGAATATACTCCACCTTGGACCAAGAAAATTTCTCATCTTCATCTTCATTCTTGAAGATCAACTGAAACTAAGTAGGAACTCAGTTTCTCCCTAGTTACTACCTTTGTTAACATGTCTGCAGGATTCTCGCTAGTGTGTATCTTTTCCAACTTAAAATGTCCATATTCCAATATAGATCCTATAAAATGGTATTTGAGTTGTCTATTATTATTATTTGAATGGAAGGATGAGTTATTTACAATACGAATGGCACGCTCATTGTCACAATACAGCCTGTTATTCTCTTGCTTCAAATCCAATTCCTCAATAAACATTTGTAACCAAATCATCTCTTTACTAGGATTTGTAGCAACAACATACTCTGCCTCTATTATTGAAAGTGAAACAACCTTTTGCAGTTTCGAAATCCAACTTACTGTTATTCCACCTACAGTAAAAACATACCTTGTGGTGCTCCTCATGCTATGTTTATCACCTACCATATCTAAATTAGAATATCCATGTAGAACAATGTCTGAACATCCAAAACATAATTCATGAGTAGAACTAACTTTTAAATACCTGGTAATCCACTTTACTTCCTCCCAATGTTCTTTACCTAGATTGTTCATATACGTACTCACAACTCCCACTCCATGTGCAATATTTGGTCTTATGCAAACCATCACATACATCAAGTCACCAATTGCTAATGAATAAGGGACCATGGACATGTATTCTATCTCCTCCTATGTCTTGGGACACATTTCTTTGGTTAATTTGAAAAGGATGGCCAAAGGTGTACTAATTGGTTTTTTGTTCTACATTCTAAACCTCTCCAACACCTTCTCTATGTACTAACCGTGAGACAATGCCAATTTGTGATTTTTCCTATCTCTTGTTATTATCATACCAAGGATTCTCTTTGAAACACCCAAATCATTCGTCGCAAATGAATTAGCTAATTTATCCTTGAGAGCATTTATATCTTTCATATTAGACCCCATAACAAGCATGCCATCTACATACAATAGAAAGATAATATAGCTTCCATTTTGTAGATTTTTAAAATAAGCACAATGATCAGAATGACATCTACTATAACCTTGTTCTGTCATAAACCTGTCAAACTTCAAATACCATCATCTTATAGCTCTCTTTAGGCCATACAAGGTCGTATTCAACCTTCATACCAAATTTTCCTTCCCTTTGTCCTCATAACCCTGTGGTTGCTGCATATAAATATCTTCCTCCAAATGCCCATGGAGAAAAGTTGTTTTTACATCTAACTATTCAAAATGTAAATATTCTACTCCTTTAAGACATAAAATAGTCCTAATTGAAGTCATTTTAACAACATGAGAAAATATTTCGTCAAAATCTATATCATTCTTTTGTGCAAAACTATTTACAACAAGTCTAGCCTTGTACCATTTTTTCCCTCTATATTCTTCCTTCAACTTGTAAAACCATTTATTCTACAATGCTCTTTTTCCTGTAGGAAACTAATCTAAGTCCCAAGTCTCGATATTTACCAAGGAATCCATTTCCTCTTTCATTCCTTTCTCCCACTTCTTTTTAGTGTCTACTTTCATTGCCTCTTCATAACATTTTAGTTCACAAAAATCATTCAACAATAAATAATACAATGAAGGAGAGTATCATTCAGGGGTTCTTCTTAACATGGTAGATATTCTAACAACACTTGAAGGATTTTGAGGTACATGTTTCTCCTGTTGTTGTATATTTTGATTTTCTGGTACCTTTGGAATTTTTTTCTAGTGATCTCATCAAGCACTGTGTATTATGGTTTTTCTTTTTCTTGTTTCTTTCCCTACAATTGATCTTTGTACATGACCTTCTCATTGAAAATGACATCTCTATTCCTAATGATTTTGTGATTTTCATAATCCCATAAGAGAAAACCAAAATCATTAACATTGTATCCAATAAAGGTACACTTCTTAGATTTTTCCTCAAGCTTTGTTCTATTTTATTTATCAATATGGACAAATGCTTCACAACCGAAAGTCTTCAAAAAATAATAGTTTACCTTTTTAGATGTCCATCTGTCCTCTCAAATTCCACAATCTAAATATCTTGAAGGTCCTCTATTTATTAAGTAAACACAAATATATACAACATCTGCCCAGAACTGTAAGGGAAAAGCAACATGCAATCGCATACTCCTTGCATGCTCCATGATTGTCCTATTCATCCTTTCTGACACAACATTTTCTTGTGGTGTTCCTGGAACTGTCTTCTCTCTACAAATATCATGGTATGAACAATAATCATCAAACCCTTGTTGCAATATTCACCTCCATTTTCTTATCAGATACACTTCAACCTTTTTCCAATATCATTCTCAACCAAATATTTTCATTTCTTAAAAGTATCAAAAACATGTTATTTTTGTTTAATGCAATAAACCCAAGTTTTTCTAGTTGCATCATCAATAAAAGTAACATAATAATGAGAGCCACCAATAGATGATACATGAGATAGTCCCCATACATCTATATGCACAAGCTCTAATCTTTCACTCTTCTTTTCTTTTCTGACACTGATAAATTTGACTCTCTTATGTTTTCCATAAACACAATGCTCACAGAAATCCAAATCAATTTGTTTAATATATGGAAACAAATTTCTTTTGTGAAGTATTTGCATCCCATTCTCACTCATGTGTCCAAGCCTATTATGCCACAGTTTTGTTTCCAATCATGTAGAAGCTAAAGAGATACAAGATTCAATATTACCGGTACATAAATACAATGTAACTACCTCCTCTCCTTTTTCTACCACCATTGATCCTTTGGGGACCTTCCACACCTTATCTGTAAATATGAATATACAACCTTCACTTACCAACTGGCCTGTTGAAATTAGATTTTTCCTTAGATCTGGAGCATGTTCTACCTCTTTCAAAAACCATTGGTTTCCATTGCTTTTCTTTATTTTTACCTTCTCCATTCCAACAATTTTGCATTATGCATCATCACCCAAATGAACCTGTCCAAAATCACCTTGAACATAATCTAGAAAATGTTTCCTACGGGGTGTGGCATGAAATGAAGCCCGTGAATCTACTACCCAAGACTCGAAAATATTATCTATGAAAAGAATCAAAGCATCTTGTAACACATCACCTATTACATTTTATTCCTTATTTTTCTCATGTTGTCCACCTCTTTGTTTATTTGCAGCTCTGCAGTATTTCTTCATATGTCCTTTCTTCCCACAATTCCAACACTCTATCTTTCACAGTCTAGATTTGGATCTTCCCTTCCTAGAATTCCCTCAGTTCCCTAAGCTCATTCTTCTATCCTTTTTTATTCCCTTGTTCTCCATGTTTAATGCATTACCTAATGTCTCACCTGTGATTTTCCGTCATATTTCCTCGCTAAGGATAACACCAACAACATCATCAAATTTTAAAGTGTTTGAACTAGAGACAGAGCTACTTACGACCATGACCAATATGTTCCAACTTTATGGAAATCAACACAAGATTGGAACATCCTTGACCTGTTCATCAAAGTCCACTTTTATAGAACTTAGCTTATTAGTAACAATATTAAATTCATTTAAATGATCTACAACAGACCCACCTTCTAACATCTTCATATTGAATAATATATTCATTATAAATACCTTATTGGATGCCGATAATTTTTCATATGGTTTAGCCAATGTGTCCATCAACTCCTTCATTGTCGTTTCTTTCAAAATATTGAAATCCATCGACGCTGCCAGGCTCAACTGTATCGTTCCTACTACTTTTCTGTCAAGAACCTCCTATTCTTCATCCTTTATGGCCATCATATTCTTGCTTATTCCACCCAATGGTAGGAATAGATCCTTCTGATATAAATAATCTTCCATCTGCATTTTCCATAACTGGTAGTTTTGGCCATTAAATTTCTCAACCCTAAAATTTCCATCTTCCGCCATTTCTTCCACTCGAAACAAGAAACATATTTTCCTATGAGTTACCTTTCACTTTGATACCAATTGTTATAAAAACAGGATCGTGGAGCAATAAAATAAAATAAAATGTGGAAATAAAACACAAAAGATACATAATACAATAGAGACATAGATATACGTGGTTCACCCAGTGTGGGATACATTCACCAAATACATTGTTAGGGCCTTCCTTTTTATTATCGATAAAATGAAGGGATATAACTTACATCACACTCACTACAACTTCCTCTTCTTTCTCTCACATTCTCCTCTCTCAAAATACAATATTCACAATGATAAATAGCCACAATACCTTTCCCTCATAAAAGTGGGTTGCCTTCTAGGTAAATAAACCCTAACATAACTTATAATGTCAGATCTGTGACCTTATAGTGAACGGTCCATAGTTACTATGAAATTACAATATACATTTACAAGGAAAATTTTCCTTCAGGAGATTCTCCCCCAAACTCCCATTAGGGAACGATGTCCCTTGAACCCCCATCGGGGGCCCTCTCTCTCCTAGATCCCTCAACCTAGGGGATTACCCCCCAAACCCCGCAGGGTGGGAAACCTCCCCATGCAACCCCCCCCACATGGAGTGGTGTACAATATTCGGGGGTGTACAGTCTTCATGGGTATACACACAACTGAAAACAAAGACCTATGAAACAGTAAGATAATCAAGCTCCACAACCAACACCTTTATTTTTCCTTCTCTACTCTTGTGCTCTGTCTCTTTCGCCTCTTCTCCACTCCCTTTGCTGACTGTCAGTTCCACATGCTTCAGTCACCCACATGTAGCCCATGTAACCTCCTTGATGTTATGAAAATATGAACCAACTTTCTAGCTCATCCCTTAACTACTACATGATATCTCATGCTACCTTAGTTAATCATTCTGGAATATCCCCAAATATCTTCTTATTGATTCGGCGTGCACGCAATATCTTCCTAATTCTTGTCACACATTATAGATCGCTTACTGGTGTGCATGCCTTATTTAATTTGTCACAAATTTGATGATGTACGTGCAAAATTTACCCAAAAGTTTCCTGTGTGCGCATGCAATATTCACCCCAAACATTTGTGTGTCAACACAATAATTGACCCATTTTGTAGTCATTACTTCTTTTGATCCATATATTTCATTTATATAAGGCCACCTTCAAGTGTAAAAAATTACAACTCTCACCCTTTTTTCAAGCACACATTCTATTGCAAATAGGACAACAAAATATTAACTTGGACTGGCATTTGAAACTCAAATCTGGGAATATTTTTCATTCTTAGGTGCAAGTCAAATATTTTATGGGTTTGGACTTAGCATATGTTCATAAAAACATATACAAACCTGATGATTTTCTTTGAGGTAGATGAAACCCTGCTCTAATAGCATTTAACATGGCATAGATTATTTACATAAGAATGATAGAAATATGCATATGATTTAAATCCTCCCTCTACAGTTTTATTCTGAATTCTTTATTTGTTGAAGAACATATATTTATCCTATAATTTAAGAGAATACTTTCTAGGTAAAATTGTACTAATTATAATAAGATCAAATCCTTTCCCGTTCCATGATGCCTTCTCACTGCATATCCTCCTCAACCTGGTATATATCACCATATGAAAACACAATTTAGGATATTCCCCTTCCGCTCACTACATGCACAAACATGGGATCCTACCCCCTTTTTCTATCTAGACACACACATATCTCTTCCTATATATGGAGGCCAAATGCAAGGATATATATTTTGAACTCATGGATCCATAACTTACATACCTATTTTAATCTATGCATAGGAATCATTGAATCTCAATGCATCAATATCATAGAATTCCATTTTGAGGCTACAACTCTAACATGGTGCCAATCTCATTCTAAACTTACGCTATCATATTATTAATTTTTTCCTTTGGAGTGCATTAAAACTTGGGATTTTTTCTTCTAGGACACATGGAATTTTTTTTATCATCCTAGGTATAGGACAAATTTGTTGTGTTAGCGTTTACAACTTTGCCAAGTAGTTGGTATATTGATCAGTTGTCGAGGATTGATGATCTGTTCGATCAGATGAAGGGTGCGACGATTTTTTCAAGGACTAATTTGCGATCAGGGTATCACGAGTTACGAAAAAAGGAGAATGACGTCTCTAAGACCGCCTTTAAGACAAGGTTTGGACATTAGAATTTTATTGTTTTACTGCTTGGATTGACAAACACCTCAGTGGTATTTATGAGTTTGATGAACCGGGTGTTCCGCAAGTACTTGGACAAGTTCGTCCAAGTACTCATTGACGATATTTTGATTTACTCTCGGATGATAGAGGAGCATGACGAGCACTTGCGCTTGGTACTACAGTGTCTGTGAGAGCACAAATTGTATGGGAAGTTGTCCAAATGCTCATTTTATCAATTGAAGTTTCACTACTTAGGGCATGTCATCTTTGACAAAGGTATCACCATGGATCCAACAAAGGTCAAGTCTATTATGGAATGGCCTGCGTCGATGAATGTCCTGGAATTACGTATCTTCATAGGTTTAGCAGGATATTATCGACGGTTCGTTGAGAGATTTTCGAAGATAGAAAATCTGATCACGAAATTATAGAAGAAGAATAAGAAGTTTGTTTGGACCGAGAAATGTGCGGAAGAATTTCAGAGGCTCAAGGAGCTATTGATAATGAAATCGATACTAAAGGTCATTGACATGGACATGAAATTCTTAGTATGTATTGACGCATCCAAGGAAGGATTAGGCAGAGTCTTGATGCAAGACGGTCGAGTGATCACTTACATCTCGAGGAAACTCAGAAGACATGAAGAGAATTATGAGACACACGATTTGGAGTTGTTAGCCATTGTATATTCCTTAAAGGTTTGGATAAACTACCTTTTTGGATGAAAATTTGAATTAAATACGGAGCACTGTGGACTACAACACATCTTTACGCAAAGCAGGCTGGACGCGCGACAATGGCATTGGTCAAAATTGCTTAGCGAGTACAATTTTGAGATTACTTACATAAAAGAAAAAATGAACCGAGTGGGATATTCATTGAGTTGGAGACCACACATATTTTCGGTGTTGCCACTTCAGATGAATCTACATGAAAAGATTCTAATTTTATAGAGTGACGATGACTGGTACAAACAGGTCAAGGATTTTATCAGACAAAACATAATGATGGTACCAAGATTTGAAGGATTTACGTTTGACAAAGATGGATTAATGAGGTTTGAAAATCGGATTTACGTTTGAAAAAGATGGATTAATGAGGTTTAAAAATCATATTTGCGTACCACCGAATATCAAGTTGAGGAGTTTGATCGTAAACGAGGCTCATAGAGCAGTATACATGGCTCACCCTGGAGTCACGAAGATGAGGGTGGATCTTAAACCCTTATTCTTCTGAAAGGGAATGAAGGCAGACATAGTTAAATACGTGGCCAGATGTCTAGAATGTTAGCAGGTAAAGGCTGAACATAGACATCCAACAGGATTACTACAACCACACACTATTCTAGAATCGAAATGGGAGGTCATTTAGATGGATTTCATTGTTGGATTTCCATTGGTGGCAAGGATACACGACTTGATTTTTGTGGTAGTCGACACTCTGATGAAAGGTGCTCATTTTATTCCTATACATACGATGTATCAGGCACCTGACATAGCTAGAGTTTCCATTAGTGAGATTGTGAGGCTGCATGGCATACCTAAGAGGATTATATCCAATCGAGGATCGATTTTTACTAGACGATTTTAAACTAGTTTCCAAGAGGCCTTGGGAACCTAACTTAACTTTAGTACTGAGTATCACCTGGAGAATAATGGGCAGACTGAACAAACAAACCAAATCTTAGAAGACATGTTGCACATGTATGTTATGGACCAACAAAAGTGTTAGGAAGAATTCTTGCCACTGGTAGAATTCGCTTATAACAAAAATTACCAAAGCACAATTAAGATGGTTCCTTTAGAGTTTCTTTATGGGCGATCGTGTCAAATGCCTTTGAGTTGGAATTGGCTTGAGGATAGGGTCTTGGTGGGATCAGAAGTGATTTGAAAAATGGAATATGAAATACAAACAATAAGACATAGGATCAAAGTAGCGCAGGATGAACATAAGAGTTATGTCGACGCACACCATGTCAACCATAGTTACGAAGTTGGTGATCAAGTCTTCTTGTGAGTAAAACCACATAAGAGTTAGATCAAGTTTGTAAAGGGAGATAAAATCTCCCCTAGGTTCATGGGACCCTTCATGATTGTGGAAAGGAAGGGGCTCATAGCCTATCGACTAGCCTTGCCCGATTCTTTGAGGTGCACACATGATGTTTTTCATGTTTTCATTTTGAGACATTATATTAGTGATACTACACATGTTATTCAAATGAGTTCCTTGCAGGTATTGGATGAGGGGGTGCTCATGGCTAAGCCAATATGCATCCTAGATCATCGCATTTGAGAGCTACGACGTCGAACAATAGAACAGGTCAAGGTCCAGTGGGACAAATATAGTCCACACTCGACGACCTAGGAGGATGCATATGATATGCGCCAGCAGTTTCCATTTTTGTTTGATAGATAGACTTGTGACACCGTGATACACATTTTTTTCGACACTTATATACTGTGAAACTTCGGGATGAAGCTTAGACCAAGAGGGCGGTGTTAGTTGTGGAGCCTGATTATCTTTTTGATTTAGAGGTCTTTTACTTTCAGTCGTGTTTATACCCCATGAAGTATTTACACCCCAGAAGTATGTACACTCTTCCATGTGGGGGAATGTAGAGGGGGGGTACCCCCTCTGCAGGGTTGAGGGGGGCTATCCCCCCAGCTGGGGGGTCTCGGGTCAAGCGAGCCGCTAGCGGGGGTTTGGGCGCGAAGCCCACGAAGAAAAAATTGCCTTGTAAAAGTATATTGTAATTTCATTGTAAATATGGACCATTCATTATAAGGTTGCAGATCTAACGATAGAGATTATATTAGGGTTTTTTTCCCTAGAAGGAAACCCTCTTTTATGAGGGAAATGTATTACGGCTATGTATGTTGGCAAGTATTGTATTCTGAGAGAGGATACTGTGAGAAAAAGAAGAGGAAGTTACAATGGGTTTTGTTGTAGGTTGTATCCCTTCATTTTGCTGGATAATAATAAAGAAAGGACCTGGCAATTTCTCTGGTGGACGTAGCCCACAGTAGGTGAACCACATAAATGTGTGTCTCTCTTGTATTGTGTATATTCTATGTTTTGTTTCCGCATTTGTTTTATTTTATTGCTCTTTGGTCCTGTTTTTCTAACAACTGGTATCAAAGCATAAGATAACTCGTAGGAAAAGAGGGTTCATGATTTGAGTGGGAGCAATGTCGGAAGATGGAAATTTTAGGGTCGAGAAATTTAATGGCCAAAACTACCAGTTATGGAAGATGCAGATGGAAGATTATTTATATCAGAAGAATATATTCTTGCCATTGAGCGGAGTAGCAAAGAAGTCGGTGGCCATGAAGGACGAAGAATGGAATATTCTTGACAGAAAGGCTCTAGGAACGATACGACTGAGTCTGGCAGCGTCGGTGGCTTTCAATATCTCGAAAGAAAAGACAACGAAGGGTTTGATGGATGCGTTGGCCAAATTGTATGAAAATCCCTTGACGTCCAATAAGGTATTTCTAATGAAGAGATTATTTAATATGAACATGTCAGAAGGTGGGTCTGTTGCAAATTGTTTAAATGAATTTAATACGGTTACTAATCAAATAAGTTCTGTAAAAGTGGACTTTGATGATGAGGTTAGGGATCTTCTAATCTTGTGCTCATTGCCAGAAAGATGGAATGGCTTGGTCATGGTTGTAAGTAACTCTGTCTCTGGTTCAAATACTTTAAAATTTGATGATGTTGTTGGTGTTATCCTTAGTGAGGAAATGTGACGGAAAAGCACATGTGAGACATCAGGTAATGCGTTGAACATGGAGAACAAGGGAAGACAAAAGAATAGAGGAAAGGGCTCAGGGAACCGTGGGAATTCTAGGAAGGGTAGATCCAAATCTAGACTTGGAAAGATAGAGTGTTGGAATTGTGAAAATAAAGGACATCTGAAGAAAGACCGCAGAGCTCTAAAGAAACAAAGAGATGGACAACAGTAGAGAAATCAAGAAGCAAATGTAATAGGTGATGTGTTACGAGATTCTTTGATTCTTTCTGTAGATAATATTTTTGAGTCTTGGGTAGTAGATTCAGGGGCTTCATTTCATGCCACACACCATAGGAAACATTTTCTAGATTATGTTCAAGGTGATTTTGGATAGGTTCATTTGGGTGATGATGCACCATGCAAAATTGTTGGAATGGGAAAGGTAAAAATAAAGCAACGCAATGGAAACCAATGGTTGTTGAAAGAGGTAAGACATATTCCAGATTTAAGGAAATATCTAATTTCAACAAGGCAGTTGGAAAGTGAAGGTTGTATATCCATATTTACAGATAAGACGTGGAAGGTCATCAAAGGATCATTGGTGACAGTGAAAGGAGAGAAGGTAGGTACATTGTATTTATGTACTGGTAATACTGACTCTTCTATATCTTTAGCTTCTACAAGAGTGGATACAACACTGTGGCATCATAGGCTGGTACACATGAGTGAGAAGGGTACGCAGATACTTCACAAAAGAAATTTGCTTCCATATCTTAAACAAATTGATTTGGACTTCTGTGAGCATTGTGTTTATGGAAAACAAAAGAGAATCAGATTTCTCAGAGTCGAAAAAGAAATGAAGAATGAAAGGTTAGAGCTTGTGCATACAGATGTATGGGGACCAGATCAGGTATCATATCTTGGTGGCTCTCATTATTATGTTACTTGTATTGATGAT
The DNA here is from genome assembly GCA_009831015.1 of Picea engelmannii. Lineage (NCBI taxonomy): Eukaryota > Viridiplantae > Streptophyta > Pinopsida > Pinales > Pinaceae > Picea > Picea engelmannii. The sequence continues at coordinate 352,310 of ML782546.1, read as the reverse complement.
GCAACTAGAAAAACTTGGGTTTATTGCATTCGACAAAAATCTGATGTTTTTTGATACTTTTAAGAAATGGAAAGATTTAGTTGAGAATGAGATAAGAAAAATTTTGAAGTGTCTCAGATAAGATAATGGAGGTGAATACTTCAAAAAAGAGTTTGATGATTACTGTTCATACCTTGGTATTTGTAGAGAGAAGACAGTTCCACGAACACCACAAGAAAATGGTGTGTCAGAAAGGATGAACAGGATAATCATGGAACGTGCAAGGAGTATGAGATTGCATGCTAGTTTGCCCTTACAGTTTTGGGCAGATGTTGTAGATACTATTGTTTACTTAATAAACAGAGGACCTTCAATCTCTTTGGATGGTAGAATTCTATAGGAGAAATGGACAGGAAAAAAGGTAAACTATTTTTTTTTTTGAACTTTCGGTTGTGAAGCATTTGTCCATATTGATAAAGAAAATAGAACAAAGCTTGAGGCAAAATCCAAGAAGTGTGCCTTTATTGGATATGGTGTTAATGATTTTGGTTATCTCTTATGGGATTATGAAAATAACAAAATCATTAGGAGTAGAGATGTCATATTCAATGAAAAGGTCATGTACAAAGATCAGTTGCAGGGAAAGAAACAGGAAATAGAAAAACAAGAATACACAGTGCTTGATGAGATCACTGAAAAAGAAATTCCAAAGGAACCTGAAAATCAAAATGTACAATAGCAGGAGAAGAAGGTACCTCAAACAACTAAAAGTGTTGTTAGAAGATCTACCAGGTTAAGTATACCCCCTGAACGATACTCTCCTTCATTGTATTATTTATTGTTGACTAATTCTGGTGAACCAGAATGTTATGAAGAGGCAATGCAGGTAGACACCAAAAGAAGTGGAAGCAAGGCATGAAAGAGGAAATGGATTCCTTGGCAAATAACCATACTTGGGACTTGGTTCAGTTGCCTATAGGAAAAAGAGTATTGCAGAATAAATGGGTTTACAAGTTAAAGGAAGAAGATGAAGGAGAAAAGAGGTACAAGGCTAGACTTGTTGTAAAGGGGTTTGCACAAAAGAAAGGTATATATTTTGATGAAATATTTTCTCCTGTTGTTAAAATGACTTGAATTAGGACTATTTTAAGTCTTGTGGTAGTAGAAGATTTGCATCTTGAACAATTAGATGTAGAAACAACTTTTTTCCATGGGGATTTGGAGGAAGAGATTTATATGCAGTAGCCACATGGGTATGAGGTCAAAGGGAAGGAGAATTTGGTACGCAGGTTGAAGAAGAGATTATATGGCCTAAAGCAAGATCCAAGGTAGTGGTATCTGAAAATGTTATAATAGATGTCATTCTGATCACTGTGTTTATTTAAAAAGGCTAGAAAATGGAAGCTATATTATCTTGCTATTGTATGTAGATGACATGCTTGTTGCAAGGTCTAATATGCAGGATATAAATGTGCTCAAGAAGAAATTAGCCAATTCATTTGCGATTAAGGATTTGGGTGCTGCAAAGAAAATCCTTGTTATGAGAATAACAAGAGACAGGAAAAATCGCAAACTGACATTGTCTCAGGGTGAGTACACAGAGAAGGTGTTGGAGAGGTTTAGAATGCAGAATGCAAAACCAGTTAGTACACTGTTGGCTAGCCATTTCAAATTAACTAAGGAAATGTGTCCCAAGAGACAGGAGGAGATATAATACATGTCCAGGGTCCCATATTCATCAACAGTTGGCATATTGATGTATGCAATGGTTTGCACAAGACCAGATATTGCACATGCAGTGGGAGTTGTGAACAGGTATATGAACAATCCAGGTAATGAACATTGGGAGGCAGTAAAGTGGATTCTTAGGTATTTGAGAGATACTACTACACATGCATTATGTTTTGGAGGTTCAGATACTTTTCTATAGGGATATGTTGACTCAGATATGGCAGGTGATAAAGACAGCAGGAGGAGCACCACAGGGTATGTTTTTACTATAGGTGGAACAATAGTAATTTGGATTTCGAAACTGCAAAAGGTTGTTGCACTTTCAACAACAGAGGCAGAGTATGTTGCTGCTACAGAGGCTAGTAAAGAGATGCTCTGATTACAAAGGTTTATGGAGGAATTGGGAAAGAAGCAGAAGAAAAACAGGTTGTACTGTGACAGTCAGAGTGCCATTTTCATCTTGCAAAGAACTCAGCCTTCCATTCGAAGACTAAGAATATGTAGTTTAGGTAGCACTACATATGATCTTCCCTGGAAGATGGACAATTGAAGCTGGAAAAGATACACACTAGCCAGAATCCTGCAGACATGTTAACAAAGGGAGTAACCAGGGAGAAAATGAGTTCCTACTCAGTTTCAATTGGTCTTCAAGAATGAATATGAATATGAGAAATTTTCCAGGTCTAAGAAGGTTCAGAGTCTAGCATATACATCAGTGATGGAGTTGTTGAGATTAGTCTCCAAGTGGGAGATTGTTCGTTGCGGAGCCTGATTATCTTCTTGATTTAGAGGTCTTTTACTTTCAGTCATGTTTATACCCCATGAAGTATTTACACCCCAGAAGTATGTACACTCTTCCATGTGGGGGAGTGCAGAGGGGGTTTACCCCCTCTGCAGGGTCAGGGGGGGCTATCCCCCCGTCTGGGGATTCTGGGGGTAAGCAGGCCCCCAGCGGGGGTTTGGGGGCGAAGCCCCCAAAGAAAAAATTACCTTGTAAAAGTATATATATATATTTCATTGTAAATATGGACCGTTCATTCTAAAGTTGCAGATCTAACGATAGAGATTATGTTATGGTTTTTTGCCTAGAAGGCAACCCTCTTTTATGAGGGAAATGTATTGCGGTTATGTATGTTGGCGAGTATTGTATTCTGAGATAGGAGACTGTGAGAGAAAGAAGAGGAAGTTACAGTGGGTTTTGTTGTAGGTTGTATCCCTTCATTTTTCTGGATAATAATAAAGAAAGGACCTGGCAATTTCTCTGGTAGACGTAGCCCACACTGGGTGAACCACGTAAATCTGTGTCTCTCTTGTATTGTGTATATTCTATGTTTTGTTTCCGCATTTGTTTTATTGTATTTCTCTGCGGTCCTGTTTTTCTAATAGGTGTATGTAAAATCCCTCTCTTACATGCATTGAGTGAATTTATTCTTTGAGGACACTTACTTGCAAGTGATCCAGATTATATTACTATTGGGCATTTGATCATGATTATGAGGCATTATGGATATGAAGACATGTTATTTTGATGTATTGTTATAAACAGGTGATGTTGACTCAGTTCTTGTGAGTGTGCAGGATTTTGGACCTCGAGGATGCAAAGGCATCAATGAAACCCTTGTACTCCAGATGAATTCAGGGAGTGTTCTATTGGGGTTTGATTGTTGTATATATGAGATTTGTGCATCTGATTAGATGTTATGATTATGTATATTATTTATGACACGATTCATTGATGATGCAGGCTGACGATATCTTGCCGACCAGACTCACATGTGCAGTAGAGGGGTCACGCATGACTACCAGAGACATTGAGGGAGAGGTGTAGAAAGAAGCCCTACCATAGCCTACTAGCACTCTCGTCATGGCTCGAACTGTAGGTTAATGACCACCTAGTTCAAGGAGATCCACGATGTCGTGAGGGAAGATTGCGATAATCGCTCACAATGATTCTAAGGGGCGCATAATAAGGTAGGGGCATTGTTCCTTAGAGGCCCTTAGTCTCCCACAAGATCACCTGACGAAGTATTAACTCTAGGGTTTTTTTATGTCTACCAAGTCATTCAAGACGCAAGTGGCACCCTTGGAGAATGTAATGTGTCCTGAAGGGCATGTCACACAAGAAAAATGGAAAGAGGTGAGTGGCACCCTTGGAGCACGTAGTGCGTCTTGAACGCCACGTCGTGCAAGAAAAATGGATAGAGGCAAGAAAAATGGAAAGAGGTGAGTGGCACCCTTGGAGCACGTCACGCAAGGGAGAAAAAATGAGGCGAGTAGCACCCTTGGATCACCTTGTGCGTCCTGAAGGACACATCGCATTGTTAACTAATAAGTGAATAAACCTAGATGACCTTAGAACTAATATTGTGGTAAGAAATATTTAAAAATAAACTCCCTAATAAAATGTCACCTAGGCTAGGAAAATAAAATATAAGTCTGAGTGAAACTTGTGGTATATATATAATACTAATAATCATCATTAAACATGTGACGAGAAGGGGGTAAGCAATTCAATTAATTTATAAAAATCAAATTACCTTGGGGGATTACTTTTTAACAAAAAGGGAAATAATTGTTTTGTTACTTATGCTAATTAAAAAGTTATTAATTAAAAAGAAAAAGGGGAGAAAGGTAGTTTGTTACACTTGCTAATTAGAGTTTTAGATAAAAAGGGAAAGAGGGAAATTTAAAAGAAATAGGAAACTAAGGGAAAAAGGGGAAACATAAAGAAAAATGGAAACATAAGGAAAAAGAAGAATGGCTAACTTGGCAAGGAATCTTGTCTTTAAGAACTTTCTAAATTGAACTCAACTAGGGATAAAATCATGAAGATGGGTAACACTTTTTCTTATTCTATGATTTTTTTTTTTTTAATTTTAAGAGGTTCTTCAACTTTCGGTAAACAAAAGTAGTTTTTTTTTTTAGAATTTTACTTTACTGTAAAAAAAAAAACTTGTGAAGAATTTTGTTAGCTTTCTACTGACTATTTTTCAATTTTTTTTTATTGAGATTTGATATGTCAATTTGGCAATTGTTTGACAGTATGTTCCTTAAAAATGAAGGGAAAGATAAAGAGTTATCTTTTCCCACAACAATGTATACATTATTAAACTTTTGGTTTTGACAAATGAAATATATTGCAACAATCTACAGAGACTCTATTTTGTGATGACTATATTTTTTAATTTAACAAATAAATATTATAATTTCTAGAATTTTTTAAGTTGACCAATCTGAAAAAGTGACATATTTTAAACACATGTTTTCCTCCACCATGTATCTATATTAATTTTTACTTTAAATTAAAATCTAAAAATACCCTTTTGAAAAGAACAATTTAAGGATTATGAACATAAATTTTCCATAATTTTTCACTGTGTATTTTTAGAGATATGGATTTTTCATTTCACTGAATCATAATCTCACCTAAAAATATTATGTAGTGATTTTTTTATTAGATTAAATTAGTAAGGGGGTAAGTCATTAAAATGTGTAAGGGAATATGGGGACACCTAGGAATGATTCTAGGAATGCTTTTAGCTGGGTGAGGGAATAGGAGTAATGAAATAAGTAATGAAATTAATTTCTGGTGCAATGAAGGGGATGGGCGACACATGTACGAGGATGATTTTTCTGGATTAAATTTTTGAACAATAAATTAAATGGGAATTTGAGAAAGAAATGACTTAGAAATTATATATAAAGGAGGGAGGAGGAGGAGGATGGATATATTATGTTATTTGTAACGTTACACTGCAAAATTTTAGACTTGACTGACTTATGTTGTGGGATTTGGGATACCCAGCTTGGTGAGGAGTGGTAACTCAGCCTTGCGAGGCGAGATGGGAGCTAGTTGTTCTCTGGTTTAGTGTGTGTGGCCACTTTGCGGCTCGAGGGGATAAGGGGGAATAATATTATCCCTAGCATTGGATGGGAGGTATAGGTGAAGTGTCATTGTTCGGCAAGCGGGAGATGCACAAAGCACGTGGGACAATGACTCAGAGTGGGCGACTTGGGATACGATACCCTTTCTTGTATTCTTCATGGTATATTATTATAGACTTTACGTTTCATTTCTCTACTTTTAACTGTGTAAAGAAGGTGTTGGACTTAGAATTTTAATTGAGAACTTAATTTTCCCCTTAGCCTTAAGCTCGCTACTTGGCTTGATTCCCTTGGCTCTCGATCCCTGAATGTTGTGACTATCCTATTGGTTTTTGATTTATTGTGAAGAGTTTTTATTTACTTTGTCATCATCCCTAGATCATCATTCCACGCTTGAGAAGTCGGTCAAGAGTCAGATCAACGGTCATCACTTCAATGTTAATAGAGCTATAGATCCTAAAGACATACTTTTCTATGCGTGGATGATGAGCAAATGATGTTTCTGCCCAACCATCTACCCCTGTCAATTGTTCTTGTTTGATTGAGGGTATTTGTGCCTTATTGCGTTGAGTAATTCTACCATTATTATCAATCCTATCCGTGAACCGTTGATTACCCATGCGTTTTTAACTCTACGTCCCCAAATTTTTAACTCTATGTTTTTCCATTTTACAGTCAACATTTTTCCCACTCATTGGACTACAACCTTGCCATGCTTTAGACTGTGATCTTACCCTTATAGACTGCAAATTTTATTTCACGTTGTTAGCATTATCAGTTATCATTTTTGTCGGCATTTTCAATTGGTTTTATATCCGCATTTTATTTAATGGCAGCGCTATCATTTTTTGATAGTATTTTCAACAACCCATTTAACGACTTCTTATGTACCCAATAGACACATAAAATTAAGACCCTTAGCATTGGAAGTTTAGAACATCTTCATCCTAAGATCATCCCTTTCTAGTCTGCATTTTCAGCTTTGTATGACCTGCACTTTTAGTGTGTGTTTAAGCAACAAGAGATACATCGTTTGGTTGTGTTCTTGTTCTAACACCAATGCCAGCAAACCTGTTATTTACAACTGGGTTTTTAGGAACCCTTGCGAGAAAACATGTGGCCATGGCCCTTTTACTGTAGATTTTTTGGAGTTAAACTCTCTTTCAATTTGACTGTTTACAAAACGTTTTTTTTTGGACAAGCATTTTTATTTCTACAACGAAATTGTTTTTAAAATATTAGACAGCCTGTGTACATTGACACCTTGGAATTATACACATGCATTTTTTTTTAACATGGTGACAACGATTTATGCATTTAACCACACAACGATTGTTTTGTTTTTCTCAAAAATATCCCTCATAACTTAGCAACGTCATTGTTCCCTCTGCGATCTGGTATATTAAATGTCAGCTATTTCAGTTAGTGCTATGTGTTTTTGTATATACGTCACATTTATTAATTTTGGGTCATAGCGTTATCATCAAATCTTTATGGATGGTGTGTTGACTGTGTCAATTCCTGGGTTAAATTGGAAAATTACCTGCGTTTTGAACCTCGGTGTTTGGTGAAAGATAGAGTTAACTTTAAATGTTAGGCAACATACTAATGCTTGGCAGCACATAAAAAGTCGACAACTCTTCTGTGGTGCGGTTTTTTGCCTTTAAATTTTCTTTTACCTGCTTTCCTGTAGACAACAATGTTGTTATTTTTCTTTAATACAAGACGGGTATCTACAAACAACGTTTTAATTTGACTGCGAATCAGGTGGAGGTGTTTTATCTCAGTGCTTGAACAACAATGAAATTTTGTTGGCGAAGTCTTGTTTATTAATAACGAATTTCCTTTATTATGACAACGATACATAAGATATACTCTTGCTATTTTCATCTTTATTTTTATAGTGTGAACCCCCTTTTTTATTTATATAGTTTTATTTTGTTTCATAGTGTAAACTCATTCTTTTTATTTATATAGTGTAAATCCCGTTCATAGTGTAAAACCATTTTTATGCATATAGCGTAAATTCATTTTTATATATCATGGAAATATTGTTCAAGGACAGCTATATAATTGATTGTTTAAATAGATATTATGGATAAAAGAGAGATAGATTTTATTAATACCATAGTGACTGTGATTTTATTGATAACATGTTTTATTAGCAACATTTTTTAGTAATAACATATTGATAGCATGTTAACAGTTTTTAATTAAAAGACCGCAAGGTCATTAACGGTCAACAAAATTTATATTTAAAGACAGTAATTAAATTCTTGTAGTGTCAGTTTTAAAGGATAGCGATAGATACTCATCTGATCTTGGGATTGGATTTTAGTTGCAACAAGCGATTGTTTAATAATAATCTTTTATTATGTACAGATTGGTTTTGTTGCACAAGGAAGTTGTTGTGTTGTAAGAATGTCATAGTCTTCTTGTTGACTTGTCGGTTGGGTGCCTGGATTTTTCGACATGTGTTGGGATGGTTAAGTTGTACTCCATGTGACTTGGATTTATCTCAATTCCTTGGTCTGAATAGGTCTTGTGCGCTAGGGTATTTTCACACCTATAACCTAGGGCGACATGATTCCGGATGAGGGGATCATGCCGTGCCCTATCATATAGAGGAAAATGATTACTTGGTTAAAGTCGGTGCTTCTCATTGAGGGTGTTGTTCGTTGTAGTTGTTGATGGCGCTTGGGTTTAACACCTTCGTGTGTTTGGTTATGCACCATAGAGGTTCTAGTTAAGGGTCGTCGAAATTGTTGTATCAGATTATGGATGTTGTCCCTTAGCCTGTAGGTGTTGCCGGTGTGTGTGAGGCAGGTAATCATTTCTCTCTATTTCTTATGCATGTTTTTCCTAGTTTCTCTTGTGCTAGTGCCTAGAGTCGTAGTTGTCTATTTCTTTCCCTGTGGCCGTGTGGTCATGGTCAGGTTGTTTGGTTCAACTGTTTTCATCGTCACCTTCTTACCTAAATAAATAAATTCCACTTTCTACTTTGGTTGTAGTCGTAACATTTGGGGTTGTTACAAATATTTGCTCATTCACAGGATCCGAACATGAGATAAACTTCACATTTATCTCTTACATTTCTCCTTCATGGCTCTCCCAAGGACTAGATTTATAATCATCATAAACAAGAACCATGGAAAATCTATGATCTTCGTCATCTGTGCTAGGATATTTGTCAAAAGTTGTTTGTTCTTGGTCAATACTAGAAATCACTTCTTCATCATAAGCAGGGCTGCCAAAAACATCTGTCTCATGAACTGGAATATCCTCTGCAATTCCTTCATGAGAGAAACAAGCAAAATCTGCCTTCAATTTCTCTATTTCTGCAGAAAGTGATTTTACCATCTTTTTCAACTCATCCAAGGCATCTCCTTCATTCTCATAGCCTTCATAAGAAACAATTGTACCTTGAACACAGTCTTTATATTCCTCACAACAGTTATGACAAATTAACTCAAAGGAATAAAAATTTCGACAATGCATATTGAAAGATGAATGAAATTATTCTAGGGAGGAGATGCTAGTAGGGGGAAAGGAGTGATACCACTCATGAGCATCTCCCACTAATGAGAACATGAACATTTTCATTAATACATCCTCATGATGTATTCCCCATTTATGCATGAGTTCATGAAACTTAAGGAGATTCTTTGCAGGGTTTTCATCTCTATGTTCTCTAAATCTCGACAAAAAATCACCCTACTCATTTATAGTAGGAACAACATTTGGAAAACCAGGAAAAATAGAGAAATTAAAAGGAACAAACCTCTGAGCCAAGATGACTTCCATCTGAAAATAGGACTTCTTAAAATTGTGGAGTCACTGCTAGATTCTTTAATCATGGATTCGTCGAGTGAAAGATATGCAGTCTAAATATGTCTGGTCTTTATTCACCATCAAAGACCAGTTTTGGTCATTGTCGTTCTCCTAGGAGATTTAAATCTGGGACAACAACTAAAATCCTTTTTGAGAAGGCTTTCTTTTCTCGATAAGCTTTTTTCAGGTCAGCTTTAGGTGTAACCAGAGGCAGCTTTGGAGTAGGCCTCGTGTGTCTGCCTTTAGGAGCCACAACTGAAACAGTGGAGTCTCCAGGTGCAAGTTGCAATCTTCAAGGTATTGACTTCTCATGCACCTTCAGAATTAGAAATTCTTTTTCACTCTTACCTAGGGAAAAGTTTTCAATTCATCCCTGACAGTGGTGCCAAGAATGTTATCACTGAGAGTCACCCTCAGATTGCAGGAGGATAAGATCTGTACCCATTAGAGTGTTTGGTGGATGTTTGATTTATATTAGTGGAGTTCAAATGGAGAAAACTTGATACAATAATGATTTCAACACAGAACTAGACAAGAAATGCATAAGGAAGTGAGGGCCACATTAACATCATTCAGTGAATAGAGTTTTAGTATGAGCAAAGGGAAGACTTAGTAGGACAAGTGAACATGACTTCTTTGGGAATTATCTTTCAGGAAGCTTGGTGAATAAAAAATCAAGCTGAAGACTTATCTTGAACTCAAGCTTCAGACACTAAAATATGTCCAAACAACATAGTCACAACAACATATTGATCAAACCTACATAACAATGCAACTACAAAAAATCGACTCGATCCTCCATGCCTAAGCCATTTATCGTAAGAGGGAATAAGACAAAAAATAATATGACTAAAAATGGTCATGACACTACTATAATCAAACCTACATTACAACAACATCAAAACCCTCGACTGGATCCTCCATGCCCGAGTGTTTTAGCACATTGTTTTACAAAGAGATTAAAGAAACTGAATTTTGTTAATGTGAAAGTCTCAAATTTGATACATCACCAAAGAACAACTTCTGGCATCAAAATATTACAAAATAGGGAGCTCTTCTCAACCAGTTGACGACCATAACAACATATCAAAACTACTTATTTATACTCAAATCAGTCCCTGACTTTGATGAGTGTGATCTGATCACTACATTCAAAGAATTACATCTGAACAGTCTTCTTTCAGACTGTTCATGTACCCCTTTGTCATACGCGAGCTCAGATTGACATGGGTTGGCAGGAAAATCTGATCTGTAATGATCCCAAGCCATTATGCAAGGATCATCACTGTTTTGGTGTCTTTTTAAAACTTTTTCTGAGTGAGGTATTTCGTCAAACACTTTGTTGATCTACCTTTTAGATGTGTTTATATGTGTGTATGCAGAAAATAACAAAAAGAGATAACTAGGGAACATACCTCAACCATATGCAATAATATAAACAAGCCAAAACATCTCAATTCTTCTTTATTCATAAAATAGAGAAACCTACTACAATGAAGATGTCGATCTGGAATGCTCAACAGATGGCCAAGAAGATAGAAAATAGATAAGAGCTTCTACAAAATGCTCCCGCTAATACAAAAGATGCCTCCAAAGGCTAAATGAGAAATGAAGATCAATACAAGCAGATCTGAAAGCCAAACTCTCCAGCTGAAGAATGCCACGCTCCAATAGAAGGATGAAACCCTCAATAACTTGGCCCTGCTGCCAAAAGTGTCCAATCACCCTAATAAATATGCCAACTGATAGATCAGGTGATGGTAAGAACAACCCAGATGACCGAACCTCCAAGATCCCTCTCAATCTCTGTAGATCTGAAATCCCCCACTGAATGGTGTGCCCCACTCGATGACTGAAACCCTAGATAATTCGGCCCTGCTACCAAAAGTGTCCAATCACCCTAATAAATATTCCAACTGGTAGATCGAGTGATGGTAAGAACAACCCAGGTGACTGAATCTCCAATATCCCTCTCAATCTCTGTAGATCTGAAATCCCCCGCTGAATGGTGTGCCCCACTAGATGACTGAAACCCTAGATAATTCAACCCTACTGAAGGAGGCCTCCAAATGATCTGAAACTCTCCAGAAATATAGATCGGGACACTGCAAGTCACTAGGTAAAGTCTCAGGGTCAGATCTAAAGTGTAACCCCTCTAAACGGACTAGATCTGGATCTCAAAAATGCCCTCCTTCTCTTCAATTTGCCCCACTGCTCAAGAAATAATCTGAGCCATAAAACTATCTCAGAAAGCACTAGATCTAAGGTCCAAGGCCCTGCAATGAAAACCCAAGTGATAGAATCCTCAACGGCCCTGCTAATCTCCTACAACGAATCTCTCTCCAAAGATGGTGCGCCCCTCTTGCTGAAATCCCTCAACTAGTGCACCCTCTCTCTATCTGCACATGATACTGATGTAGAATCCTCCTACAACTGAGTAGATTTGGAACTAGAATGGTGTGGGAGAGTATTGCATCTCCGAGACCAATCTTGGAACAAGATAGGTGAAATCTTTCACCACCGAATCGTCCTCTAGGGTTTGTTATGTCAAAACCCTCAAAACCCCCAATATTGGGCTCACTAGGTAGAAGCCAGAAATCAAAATAAGATCATACATGAATGAATGAGAAGAGGCCCTTGCCTTTCCTTTATACTTTTTGCCTCACCTTGTCCCTCCAAAGTGACTTTCATTTTATTAATATTTAATTAATTAATTAAATTACTTTAATTAATTAATTAACCTTTTTACCTTTGAAAAGTTCCTTATCTCTCCTTGTGGCTTCCTTGGCCACTAAAAGTCACTTCTAGCCATCCCATCCTGTAGTTTTTCTCCTTCTTATTCCAATGAGCTATTACACTGAGAGGTTCCTCCAAGTAATGTGCCCAAAATGACCTCTTTAGTGAATTCCATTGACTTATAGCTTAAAATGGTCAAAATCATGGAAATCATCAGAATGCAACGAAACCAAAGCCAACCTATGTGGAATGGCTCATAATGATGGAATATGATCATCGATACAAACTGGACCCCACAATGCCTCTCAGATACCCCTGTACTCGCTATAACATCCATCTGGCTACTCTGGTCATCATAAATCTCTACATTGTGATGATGTCCCAAAGTGGGGACATTACATGATCATAGGGGTACCACAGGCTAACAACTCCATATCCTCCACGCCTTCCATTTATGGGTTGAGTCGAGGTTTCAAGCACAAAACCTACCTTCCATTAACTAATTTTTGTCGAGGAATCAACGAGACTTAAAGCTCAGGGGGTGGCCACGTACTTCTCTCGGATAGGACGCCATATAAACATGTGATTGCGAGGCTACTCAAAAGTGGTTTGGGCTCAGACCGCTTTTGGGCCCATAATCCATCACCTTTCTCCATGTAGCACTTTTTCCTTACCATGGTTTCAATTGTGGGACCGCTCAAGAAAATTATTACCCGAGTATGTTGTGTCCCTGCAATGGACTGTGGCCATAGATCTGGTCCTGATCTGAGATCTGGGCACACCTGCTAGATTTAGTGACACTTCCAAGCTTAATTTCCCACCAACTTTAGGTTCTTCCAAAAGTGAGCCTTGGGATGGGGCACTTCTTTTGGCGCTAAACAATAACAAATTTCGGAGGATGATCTGACGTGGAGGCATGAAGTCATAATGTTGATATGTTGCAGATGGAGAGGTGACATGTGTCACTCGAAAATAGTCTGAAAGCATGTCTAAAATGCTTGAAATTAGTGCCATGTGTCAGTGCTAGACGGATGCCATGTATCGGTGCTAACGACTAGCACGAACTTGGTGCTCCAAGGCTCATGCGCTAGCTCCTTTTCCTTTGTCTCCTTCCTAGATGTGACCTAGGGCTATGACCTTACGCCATCCTGTGATTTTGGGAATGACCATGAAAGGTTTGAAACCAAACTGCTTTCCTCCCCGCAATTTAGAATGAGACACTACGTGTCCCTTTCACAAAATAGTGGTTTTGATTGTGGCCTGCCCTCCAAAGTTTAAAGTTCGAGAACCCTCCGACCCCGCAATGGAGAATGACCACTCATATTGTGATCTATGATCATGCCCTTTGATTGACAACTCAACTCTTGTGATTTTATATCGACGGGTCGAATCTACACGCTCTCAAATGGATGGTCGTGATTTGCTTTGCTATTTGGGCTTCGAACCTTTCAAATCTCAAACTTGCTCTGCCTTCAGTGCTTTCACCCAGAGCTATGGATCTGATAATGTGTGGCCCTATGAGATTGACGACTGAGAATTACTTTGGGTCTCCCGACTCCAAGAAAAACAAATCTCAAACCTCATCCTCCTCCATGCTTTTACCTGGAGCTGGCGATCTAATGGCACATGTCCTTCTGAATTAAATGGATGAGAATCACATTTGACCTTTATTTGGAGTTCATGGATCCATGCCATATGTCCCTTGGATATTTCTTCAAGTAAATCCTCTGGAGCTAAGGATTTGATGACGCGTGGCCCTTGCAGATGGACAGTCCAGATTAATTTCAGGCCTTTGTCACTTCATGGGCTTCGACACTTAGCGACTTTGGGCTTCGACCCTTCAATATTTTTTGATGCAGAACTCGTAGAATCCTCTGAAGTAAAATTCACGAAATACATGATCTGATGACATGTGGCCCCCCATAGATCGACGGTCTAGATTCACTTCGAGCCTTTGACACTTTGGGGCTTCAAGCTTCAGCCCTTCGGGATTTTTGAATGCTTAACTTCCACAATCTTCTGGAGCATAGAATTTTGAAGTGAAGGACCTGCCTCCACATGTCTTCCGGGTTTGGATGAATTGGATTATTTCGACAGTTCGAGCTTCGGCTCTTCAGGAACTTGGCACATTTCTCATTTCAAAAACCCTCGAACTGACGAATATGATGACACGTGGTGTTTGCAGGAACTGTTGCTAAAATCAATGACTCCCTACTGATTTTGAGACCAATGGTCCACATTTTCTTCGAGAGTCTCGGCTTCGGCTCTTCGGGAATTTCACGCACTTCCCATTTCAAAACACCCAAGTCTCATATCCCCGAACACTTGGATCATATTCCACCTATCCCTCTCAAGATCAACAACTCATGCTTGCTCCGGGCCTTGGGACTTCATAACTTTTTCTCTGGCGCTATACTTTGCGCAATTTTGGACTTTCGAATGCCCGTGAGCCGCTGATCTGAACCACTTCTCGAATCTCCGCCATTGAAAAGATTAAAACTGCCTACTCGCCTGCTAATATTTCCAATCCAACATGAGATTCTCTGAACGCTGCGCTTTGACGCTTCATGTGAAGACCACAAACTTGGATGACCTGCTGCCCTTGACAACTATATGTGATAACAAGTGTAATGAAAAATTTTCTTTTTGATTTAGCTCTATGATATATAAGGCAAGTATACAAATGCTATGTTCCAATCTCGCTACATAACACTTATTTTTAATTCCTTGATGCATATGACATTGTAATTTTGTTTATTATAAATAAAGTTAGAGGTAAAATAATCTTATGGTGAAAACATTTCAATTTCAATGGTGTGTTGTTGACACCTAGGAAGATGTGTAATTTTTTGGATGAGGAAGTAACATGCAGAAACTTAAAGAAAAGTAGCACCTCTAATGATTTGATCCCTTTAAATTCCTGTTAACTTCTAAATTAAGACAAGGTATATTGATGTTAAACTCCACACAACTACTGAACTATCTATAAAGTGCATTTAAATTCTTTAAAAGGTATAACATATAAATGCACGTTATGGATACAAAAGTACAATGTGACCAACACTTTTCTCTCCACACACTCATATATAGATTTCTGAGTATTCTGCCAATTTTTAACAGAATGTTCCAAACCTTTCGAAAGCCAATTCTTGCAATTTGGTCACCTCCCATTTGTGAATATTGTTATCGTATTTCTCGATCCTGTCCAACTGAAATATAGACAGAGTTCGAGGCGGTGCATTGATGGGTTGATACCTTCAATCGAAGAAAAAAATCTGTAATTTCCAAATTGGAGAAAAACTATCCTCAAATAAATGGTAAAATATCTTCAATTTTTTCCAACCACCTGCTTCATATCTCCATCAATCTAAAATGAGTGGATATTTTGAGATAATAATTTTTTTTCCTGCCGAAGAAAAATATCATCAAATAAAAGGTGAAATATTCACTTCAAATGAATTAGGTGGAGCATAACTATAGTAAATCCTATAACAAATCTGATTCTCTCATAAGCTCAATGAATAAGCTTACAATCACTTGAAGATATGATTCACCTAATTTATTTGAAGTGGATATTTTTTCCTTCATTGGCAAATATTTTGCATCCATTAAAAAAACATTATTATCTCAAAAGATCCGCTCATTTTAGATTGATGGAGATGGGAAATTTTTGAAAGAAAGATCAAAACATTCTGTACGGTCATGCTATATTTGTATTATCATTATTCCTTATCATTCTCATATGGTAAATTTTTGAGTGATGATTCTCTTTGTAACCATTGAATAACTAATAGAGAATCCCCAAAAAATTGTAACCTTGTAACACAACAAGATAACAAGGGCACGCAACAAATATTATTATGATTTGAGGATTTATACCTTGAACCTTCTTTTGGAGGATTCCCTTGAGAGGCACCATCAAAGTACACCCAAGAAATGTCACGACTTCTTCTTTTGTCCTCTTTATTTTTTGTTTTTCCTCTACTTATGGATACTTGTTAAGTATATTTAGGGATTAAATTGCACATTTGAGGGGAAGTGTCTCATGTCCTTCAAATAGATTCATGTTTCTAGTAATGCATATTCCCTAAGCTATATTTAGTGGAAGAAATTTGGTTTTCTTTGTATCCTTGTTTATAAACAAAGTACCTAAAGCTCCTTTAGTACTTCCACCTTCACCTACATTCCTTAACCCTATCATGTATTCAACTTAATTCCAGACCTCTTTAGATAAAGGACAAGTCATAAATAAATGATTAATTGTTTTCTCTACTTGTTGGCATAAGCTACACCAACTTGGGCCTATAAAATTATTTTTTTTGTAGAACCTCCCATGTTGGATCCTTGTAATTTAAGGCTAGCCACATAAAAAAAAAAGAAAATGGACGGGAACCTTCCCTTCTAGATGGTTTAACCCCACCTTGTCCCTCCAAACCTTTCTCAACAAGGGATATATATCTTAGTTTGGCTACACAATTCTCTATAGGATTGAGATGCCATAATAGTTGGTCATCTTATTCCCCTATTCTGACATTGCTATATTTGAAATCATTTATGTATGATTTACATACTTCAATTCTTATCCCAAACCTATCTCCTTTGAGGAAAGCCATTTTTTTTACCAATTTGTAGATCCCTCTTATCACAATCTATATTATTAAAAATATCTCTTTTTTTCTTAACTTCTATATCACACAAGAAATTAAAATATGAATACATTTACATCCTATTCATGGATCAAGACAAATATGAACTTTATCTGCTCTACCCACCTTCTGAAGTTTATTATCATTATAGATATGTATTTTAATTTTAAAGTTTGATTTGTCATGGAGAGGGAGTGTGGTAAAATCTTTTGTAGTGCAAAAATAGTTATCTTTAAGTATTTAATCTCTTTCCACCCATGATAAAACCGAGATTGAGATGGATTTATGTACCACACCCCCCCCCTCACAACACACACACACACACACACACACACACACACACACACATATATGCTACATGTCAATTCTATGATTACTTAAACTATGAATTACACAGATCCCTCATTCACCATAAGCATTGTTTTACTTTCAATTGGATGGGAGGAATGATTGTTATCCTCCCCACCCAAGCCCAATTCTATCAAGTGACATGTTCAACTCTTAACGAGCTTCCTTACATATTATACAACTAAATAAAAAATAAATCTGTTCCTTAGCTTAAAAGGACACACATTACATCTTTCAATAACTAGGATATGAAAATTGTCAATCACAAAATCTTGAGCTAGAAAAAAATCTTGAAAATGTCCATTGTAGTAATTTTATAGCAATGATGCATGAAAGAAATCATTTGTGTTCCCATACTGAAAGATGGACATGGTCCAACTATGAGGTTCCAGATGCCTATTTTGAAAGTCCATCATCGACCTTGTTCATGTCCTTATATATATGGGACAGATAAATGTGTGAGAAGGTTATCATTTGTGGTTGGATATCGTCAAAAAGTGGTTGTCTGAGTGATTCTTATGTTTGTAACCATTGAATAACCAATATAGAATACCAAAAAAATTGTAATTGTGTAACACAATATTCGTGAGCCAATTGTAGGGTTAATTTGAGATCCACCATTTATAATAATTGTTAGTCTCCCGTCCAATCCTAGCTTTGAAGACTATATTATGATTTGAGGAGTAATACCTTGAAACTTATTTGGTGGATTCCCTTCATAGGCACCATCAAAGTACACCCAGAGAATGTCAGGACTTCTTCTTTTTTCCTCTACTTATGGATAGTCATTTAGTATATTTAGGGATTAGATTGCACATTTGAGGGGAAGTTTCTCATATCCTTCAAATAGATTCACGTTTATAGTAAGCCATATTCCCTAAGCTATATTTAGTGAAAGAAATTTGATTTTCTTTGTATCCTTCTTTATAAACCAAGTTCCTAAAGTTTATTTAATACTTCCACCTTCACCTACATTCCTTAACCCTATCATGTATTCAACTTAATTCCATACCTCTTTAGATAAAGGACAAGTCATAAATAAATGATCAATTGTTTTCTCTACTAGTTGGCATAATCTACACCAACTTGGGCCTATAAATTTTTTTTTTTGTAGAACCTCCCATGTTGGATCTGTGTAATTTAAGGCTAGCCACATTAAAGAATTAATTTTGGAGGGGCACCTTAGCTTCTAGATGGTTTTATGCCACCAAACGCATTTTCCATCCAAACCTTCCTCAACAAGGGCTTTATATCTTAGTTTGGGTACACAATTCCCTATAGTATTGAGAGACCATAACAATTGGTCATATTATTCCCCTATTCTAACATTGCTATATTTAAAGAATCTATGTATGATTTCCATACTTAAATTCTTCTCCCAAACCTATCTCCTTTGAGGAAAGCCATTTTTTTGACCAATTTGTATATCTCTCTTATTACAATATATATTAGTGAAAATATATCTTTGTTTCTTAACTCCTATATCACAGAATAAATCAAATTATGAATACATTTACATCCTATGCCCATCAATCCAAATATGAACTTTATCCCCTCCACCCACCTTTTAGATCATCTAGTGACCAACCAAATGGAAATATGATTTCATAAATTTATAGACCATTGATGCACTATGTACCTATTTTACCATGTTCCTAGTATATTCTTGAATTATGTATGGGGACAAATACTTGGATTTCATTACCTGGACCCACAATCCTTGTCCCTGTACTAGCCTCCATACATTTTTTGCAACTAAGGTCTTGGAGAATAGGAATAATATTTTTAGGCCCCATCCTCCATTTTCTTTGGAGGTGCCAAATTTTTCTAGGAAGCTAGAATAAGACCTCTCTTTTTGTTATATCCTAACTAGATAAATTAATAGCACAATTTCCTCCATTGAAATCCAATATGCTAGTAGTGATCCTAGTACTTCCTTAAAAAGTACAAATGTTGTTGATCATGATAGCCATTGGTTGCACCAATGGTTTATCTCTTTTTCTACTTTGGAAACCAACCATTCCCAATCACATTTTTTCTACAAATTTGGTTTCAAGTAGAATTTTGAGTATTTAATTCCTTGATCGATATCAAACACTTGGTAAGGAAATAATTGGGATAAACACCCCTTCTCTAGCTCTATAATTTCCCACATGGATAATGTGGATTTTTCTAGATTAATGTGGAATTTTGCAGAGTGAGTGAACAATATTTAAATCTTCTTGATTATCCTTCTAAACTCTTCATAGAAAATTAGTACATCCTCCATGAACATAAGATATGTGATATTGAACATGGGACCAATGCAAATCCCTTTCAAGCTACCATTTTCTAATGCCTCTTTGAATAATTTACTTATCCCTTCTACTATTAGCAGGAATAGGAGAGGCTATAGGGGGATACTTATTTGAGATCCCTACCTAGTGTGAAGAAAGTGGATGTTGTCCCATTGATTATGAAAACAAAGGATGTAAAGGTAATTCATGTAACATACCCACTACAGCATAATAGATTTTTCGCCTTTTTTTCCTTTTTCTCGAGGGACGGAATCCCCAAGTTCCTACGAGGTCCTGACACAGGCTATCTCTTCTTTTTGGAGTCTTCACTAAAACAATCCACCGGTTCTTTCATTGAAAACCCTTCGTGTACAACTCAAGCACCAAGCGCGGGCTTCACCTCCATGTGATCATCGATCATGACCCCAGGCCAGCCAAGAGGT
This sequence comes from Picea engelmannii, assembly GCA_009831015.1. Classification (NCBI taxonomy): domain Eukaryota; kingdom Viridiplantae; phylum Streptophyta; class Pinopsida; order Pinales; family Pinaceae; genus Picea; species Picea engelmannii. The sequence goes on along the minus strand of ML782546.1, from coordinate 332,435 downwards.
GCCTTTCGCAATTCACGACTCAACGATGTTCGAGGGTCAAGTCCTTCGACTATTCAAACCCCAAAACCCAAAATTGTACCTTCGTTGAGATCGATGGCTGCAAATCTCCCCCTGATCCGACGATCCTAGCCGTATCGGGATTTCGGTAACCAGGAGTTCGAAATGCAAGAGAGTCGAGTATTTCGACTCTTCGAACCCTGAAACCTAATATGCGAGTTCTTGTACGAGATCCAATGACTCACGGGGTTTTAGAACTTTCCACGAAATCTGACCACTCACCACGCATCTCCCTCGATGGACGGTCCAGATCCTTTCAGGACTCCTCTTTTCTACCACGTGACCCTATCCTGTGACCTAGGGCTCATCCTTCGAGCGCATTGAGGGTTTGTGTACCAGGATTTCATGACTGGCGAAGATGAGGGGTCTTTCCCTTTGGTTTCCCAGGTGCCAAAACGCCAAAATCAGGAAACCTATTCACACCAAACTGATTCGGAGTTTTGCAGACCGAGACTTCATGACTTGCGAAGACAAGGGGTATTTCCCTTTGGTTTCCTGGGTGCCGAAACATCGAAATGACGAAATCTATTCACACTAAACTGATTCATAATTTCTCATACCGGGTCTTCACGGCTTGCAAAGACGAGGGTATCTCCCTTTGGTTTCTCGGGTGTCGAAATGTCGAAATTTCGAAACCTATTCATACTAAATTTATTCAGAGTTTCGCATACCGAGACTTCGCAGCTTGCGAAGACGAGGGGATCGCCCTTTGGTTTCCTGGGGGCCGAAATGCCGAAATATATTCACACTAAACTGATGGTCCAGATCACTCCTGTATCAATGACCACGATCATGTCGTTATTTCGCAAATAGTGAGATCGTGCAATCCTACCCTTTGACTGCTCCCAGTCACGAGTCAACAAAATGCTACCTGGCTGCCATGTGTCCTATGCAGGTGGATGGCTCTGAATACTTCAATACTTTTAGGACATTGCCAAATCCACTCTCCTGCTTATGCAAAGGTTAAGGTTAATAGGAAATAGAGCTCCGAAAGATCCTTCAGAGGGTTCTTGGGTAAATTATCCCTAGGCTTGGTGACCTGACTGAAAATCCTTCCTAATTCTCTGAGCTATAAACTCTATGGTAAGGGCAAAGTAAACTCATGGGTTTACTATTATGGTAGTCCTTTAAGGGGACTCACTTCGGCTCTGGAGTGCAAGGAAACTTCCTGGGAGAAGGTGCCTTCGGTAAATTAAACTAGAGCATAGTGCGAGTCAAGCAGATGGGACAATTCTCAAGGGAACAGACTCGTATTCTGAACTCATTCATTCTATACATAAACCGATTATGATTATACAAGTATAAGCATGCATCCATTACTTCAAGTCAAAACACAAGGCAAACACTTCTATAAAGAAACCATTTATGAGGGTATAAAACATGAGCATGCGCTCAGGACATGCAATTCAAAATAAAAGACATAACACTTATCAGAAAACACTGGACGTGATGCGACTACTGAGAGGGGTGCTTGTTTCCACCCAACCATAGGCTCAGTGAATCCAGACGGATTTACCACTAGCCACCCTCAAGCTAGACCACGATGCTTGGAGATTCAGTCTCCTACTTCCAGCTCAATGGAAGTCAATAACGAAGGTTTTCTCCCCCTTCTTTGTTGTTCATGACTCTCTGTATTTCCAGAGTTACTTCCGTTTTCTCTTCTGTGCTCCCTGTCACGCGTCCTCCCTCCGTTATCCCCACACTTCCTTTCTTGCCTTGTTCTACAAGATTGTTTGTGGCATGAATTCCCCCATCTATGGTCAGGTCTGAGAGAATCTACGGATGGGTGGTTCACCCCCATCCCCTCATTAACTCTTGAGGAGCCTCCCCACCTACCATCATGGAGGGTAATTCATTCCAGGGTCAGAGAGATGCTTTGGTGTTTGAGCAAATAAAGACCAGCACGGTATTGGTTCGATGGAAGTTAACTCCACCATTCTAGGTCCCTTCCACCACCTTCCATTAGCTATCATGGTCTCTTTCAGCACATCCCCCTCCCAGCAATCATGCAACACATATTCATAACATAATTTACATTCATCAACCTTTTATACAAAGGCCCGTCCAATCAAACATTCACATCTTTGAGTTTGCAATAGTTCTTGTCCAATATAGTTATTTTTACAGACTGGGGGAAACAGGGTGTTACAATTCCCTCCCCCTTAAAGGAACATTGTCCTCGATGTTCTATCTATCAGTATGAAATGTATGTACAGAAGTAAACAAAATCAGATATGCATGTTTCATGGCACCTTCCATTTCCCACGTAGCATCATCTGGGACAAAATGTGTCCACTGCACCTTGAATTGTGCAATGGTTTGGTTCCTGAGTGGGGTTTCCTTTCTGTCCAATATGAATTGAGGTTCTGGCAGGAATTCTCCCTCCGGTTCCACCTAGATCACAGACCATTCAATTACATGATTAGAATCGTGTGCATATTTCTTCAATAATGAAACATTGAAAACATTATGTTCTTTTATTGTGGGGGGAAGTGCTATCCTATAGGCTATAGGTCCTACTCTATATAGAAATTCAAAGGGTCCACAATACCGAGGTGCCAACTTGGCACAAGCTCCCATCCTCAGGGAGCTCTTCCTGGGCCTAACTCTAAGATATATGTGGTCTCCCATCTTGAACTCTCTTGGAGTTCTTTTTTGGTCGGTGTAACTTTTCTGCCTGTTCTGAGTGACCTTTAGATTCTTTTTTATCGGAATCACTTGTTGTTCCATTTCTTTCAACATTTCAGGTCCAATAGAAATTCTTTTTACAGGATTACTCCAACTGAATGGAGTGTTGCACGACCTACCATAGAGGACTTCGAAAGGACTCGTCTTCGGGGATTCTTGGTAGCCATTGTTGTAGGCGAATTCCACCAGTGGCAAGTAATCTTCCCACTTTTTGTGTTGATGAATTACATGCATCCTTAACATGTCTTCTAATATTTGGTTCATTCTTTCCATTTGTCCATCGGTTTGAGGATGATAGGCTGTACTAAACAGTAATTTGGTATCCAGACCAACCATCAAGGATTTCCAAAAGTTGGAAGTAAATTTCGTGTCTCTGTCAGAAACGATCTCTTTAGGCATACCATGTTGTCTAAATATCTCCTTCATGAATATGTTGGTGATGTCTATTGCCTTTCAAGTTGACTTGATGGAGATAAAATGAGCATACTTTCTCAATTTATCCACCACTACCATGATGGCATCATTGTTTTTGGTCGAGGTTGGTAATCCGGTGGTGAAATCCATGGAGATGGTTTCCCATTTCCTTTCTGGGATTTGTATAGGTTGTAATAATTCTGCTAGGTGTCAGTGTTCTGCTTTAACTTGTTGGCACTCTATGCATTTCTCTAAGTACTCAGCTATGTATTTCTTAAATCCAGGCCAACAGGATTATTTCTTGGTGGTCGTGATCATCTTCTGGTATCTTGGATGCCCAGTATACAGTCTCTTATGTAGTTCATCCATTATGAACCTCTTCAAATCATCACAATCCATAATATGCAATCTGTTTCTGCAAGTTAGCATACCTCCATCTATCATCTAGTAGCCTTCATACTTTATCCCTGTGGGTTCTTGCTCTAGGTACGGGGTCACGGTCTAAAAGAATGTGTCTGTTTCTTGTGCATTCTTGACTCTTTCCTTGACATCCATCTCCCAGGTGCTCACCATTGCCAGGTGAATTTTTTTCATACTTCTGCTAAGGGCATCGACCACCTTATTTTCCTTTCCCTTAATATGTTTGATTTCAAAATCAAACTCGCTAAGGAGGGCCATCAACCTAGCTTGTCTGGAATTGAGGTTTGGTTGGCCAAACAGATATCGCAATCCACAGTGGTCTGTCATAAGTACAAATTTCCTTCCCAGGAGGTAATGCCTCCACATTTTTAAGGTGTGCACTATTGCGGCTAGCTCTAGATCATGGGTCACATAGTTGACTTCGTGCTCATTCAATTTTCGGAATTCATATCGGACCACATGTCCTCCTTGCATAAGGACTCCCTCGAGCCCTTCCTTGTAGGCATATGTGCACATGAGGAAGTTAGCTTCAAGATCAACAATCTTCAACATGGGTGCGTGGGTTAGTAGATGTTTTAGGGTTTGAAGTCTTTCTTCACATTTTTGTGTCCACGTGAATTTAGCCCCCTTCTTCTGGAGGGCAGTGATTGGACAACCAATCTTGGAGAATCCTTTTATAAATATCCTATAATATCCTACTAAGCCCATAATGGGCTTGATATCTGAAATGTTTGTTGGGGTAGGCCATTCCATGATAGACCTGATCTTGTCAGGGTCTACTGCTACTCCTTCTTCAGATAAGACATGGCCCAGGTAATGTATTTGCTTCTGGAAAAATTCGCATTTGCTAAATTTGGCATAGAGCTGATGTTCTGTTAGAACTTGAAGCACAAGCCTAAGGTGTTCCTCATGTTCCTCTCTATTCTTCGAGTAAATTGATATATCGTCAATCAAAACCAATACAAATTTGACTAGGAATTTGTTGAGAACATTGTTCATCAATCACATAAAAGTGGCAGGGGCATTGGTTAATCCAAATGGTACTACCACAAACTCATAGTGACCATATCTCGTCCCGAAGGTAGTTTTGTGGATGTCTTCACCCTTGATTCAGACTTGATGGTATCCAGATTTCAAGTCAATCTTTGAGAAGATGGAAGCACCTCCCAATTGATCGAACAGGTCATCAATCCTGGGTAAGGGGTACTTGTTATTTATGGTTACCTTATTGAGTTTTCTATAATCTATGGACAATCAAAGGGTACCATCTTTCTTTTTCACAAACAGGACTGGTGCTCCCCATTGAGACACACTGGTCCGGATATAGCCTTTGTCCATCACTTCTTTTAGTTGTAATTTAAGCTCAGCTAGCTCGGGTGCGCTCATCCTGTAGGGTGTTCTAGACACTGGCACCGCTCTTGGTGCAAGTTTTATCGAGAAGTCAATGTCCCTTCTCAGAGATAGACCCGATACCTCTTTCGGAAATACATCTCTATATTCTCTTAGTGTGGGGTGGTCTTTGAGGCTTGGTTTGTCATCTTCAATTGATTTCAACACCTTTATCGCATATAATGGACATCCCTTTCTGCAATACTTTCTCATTTGAAGAGATGATATTCATCTCATCGAGACCGGTTTTTGGATCCCTTGAAGGGTTATCCTTCTTCCTTCTTCACTTACACATTCTAAGGTTTTATGGTAATAGTCTAGTCTGGCTTTATATGTGGCTAGCCAGTCCATACCAATCAACAAGTCATATAATCCTAGGGGTAATATGTTAAGGGTTTCTTGGGTAGGGAATTCACCCATAGTGAATTGTCAAGCTGGTATGACCTCTGCTACCTTTCTTTTAGTGTCAATGGATAACTGTACCAACCATGGCTTGGCATGTTTTTTTGGCTGTAATCTACACTTATCAACGGCCTTAGGGACTATATAACTCAAATTTGAACCAGGGTCAATTAGAATAGACACCAGATGGTTGGTGATCATACCTTCTATCTCCACCACTGAAGCTTTGTGGTCAGCTTGTTTATTATCCAAGGATGCATAAATTTGCGGCACACTCCTGGACACATCATTGACGGTGGTAGCTTCTTGAACGTTATAAATTATCTGGTTGTTTTGTTGTCAGTGCGGGGAGTCCCTTAGCAGATGTTCTTCCCCACAACCCCAACATCTCAAGGGTTCTCTCTTTGGGTTATCAGTCTTTCCTGGGGAAAATCCAGAAGGTTTATTTCTGCCTTGGGAGGGGAAATTCTGTTGGTGTACACTTTGGGTTGGGAAGCTCATCCTTCAATCCTTTTTATAATTTTTAAATCTTGGGGATTTAAACCCCTTTTTCTGAAATCCCGAACTATTCTTTTACTTCCAGCCTTCGCGCAGTTCTATCTAATGCCCAAGATGTTCATAACAATATCTTGCCTTTTGAATAGTTTCTTCTAGGGTCTTTGGCTCATCAAACTCAATTCTGTTCTGATAGTCCTTAGGTAGTCCACGGATGAATCATTGCACCTTTTCCTTTTCTTCTTTTATATAGGGTACATACCTCAGCAACTCGAGGAATCTGTTGACATATTCCTCTATGGTGAGTTTCCCTAGCTTGAGTTCATAGAATTATTTAGTCTTTTCGTCGAAATACTTTTTTGACAGATACTTCTTCCTGAAGTATTTCTCAAACTGTTCCCAAGACAGGCCCTCTTCGTGAATCCCTTTTACATTCTTAAGGTCTTCCCACCAAATGGAAGCATTTCCATTAAAGTTGAAAGTGGCTACTCGGGCCTTAAAGTTTTCGGAGAAGTCATGGACTTTGAAATACTTCTTTAGTCCAAGCAGTCGGGCCTCCGCTTCCTCCCCCTTATTTATTTCACCGTCGAAAGCAGGTGGTTTGACCTTCTTGAATTCTTCGATATTATGACTTTTGGAATGCTTTCGCTTCTTCCATTTTCTTCAGGAATAAGAACTAGTTTTGTTGCTAGAAGATCCCTCCAAGTTGCCAGCTTCCTTTCCAGATGAATCGTATGACGCTTTTCCCTTATCTCTGGGGTGGACCTTTCTTGAGGTGCTCTTCCCAGTGTGGCCACTTAAAAGACCACGTTTCTGTATCTTGGGTGGACTTTGACTTTTCTTTACCTGTAGTCGGTCCGCGTGACTGGTGTCAGGTTCATGCTGAAATTGTCTTTGTGTGTCGGATAAACTCTGCAGTAAGACTAGATTAATATTCATTTTCTTCTCTTGCTCTTTTATCATCCTTTCATTTTCAACCTTGCAGCTCTGTAGTTCGACCATGAGGCTCCTCACAGTCTCAGATAGATCTGGAGGGGTCCCTACCACCCTCCTTTCATTAGACTCTTCGTCTCTATTGTGGGAGCCATCCCCCACTTTGTGGTGAGTCACCATTCTATGCATATGCAGTTTCCCATGGTTGATCGTCCGCTTGTGTGAAGAATAAAAACACTTTTTGTTATTCAATATTTACATTCATTTATAACCAGCGCATAATTCATATTTTTCACATGCATACCACAATAGGAGATTTCATTCTTAACTTCGACATTTGATTAAGGGGGTTAAGATAGAGGGTTACTCCTTTTAAGAGTACTTCGAATGGAGTCTCTGCGCAACTCGTTCATGAGCCCAAGAAGGCCAAGTGTTGTAACCATGATTTGATACCAATTTGTAACATACCCACTATGGCATAATAGATTTTTCTCCTTTTTTCTCCTTTTTCTCGAGGGACAGAATCCTCGAGTTCCTACGAGGTCCTAGCACATGTTAGCTCTTCATGTCAGAGCCTTCACTAAACCAATCCACCGGTTCTTTCATTGAAAGCCCGTCGTGTACAACTCAAGCACAGGGCATAGGCTTCACCTCCATGTGATCATCGATTATGACCTCGGGCCAAGCCAAGAGTTATCTTTTACAATTCGCGACTCACCAATGTCTGAGAGTTAAGTCCTTCGACTCTTCAAATCCCAAAACCCGAAATTGTACCTTCATTGAGATTGAAGGATGTGAACCTCCCCCTGATCCGACGATCCTGGTCATATCGAGATTTCGGTAACTGGGAGTTCAAAATGCAAGAGAGTCAATTATTTTGACTCTTCAAACCCCAAAACCAAATACGTGAGTTCTTCTATGAGATCCAATGACTCACGGGGTTTCAGAGCTTTCCCCAAACTTTGACCGCTCACCATGCATCTCCTCTAATGGACGGTCTAGATCCTTTCGGGACTCCTCTTTTCTACCATGTGACCCTGTCCTATGACCTAGGGCTCATCCTCCAAGCACGTCGGGGTTTCGCATACCAGGATTTCACGATTAGCGAAGATGAGGAGTCTCACCCTTTGGTTTCTCGGGTGTCGAAACCCCTAAATGCCGAAACCTAGTCACACTAAACTGATTTAGAGTTTTGTAGACTGAGACTTCACGACTTGCGAAGACAAGGGGTATCGCCCTTTGGTTTCCTTGGTGTTGAAATGCCAAAATGCCAAAATCTATTCACACTAAACCGATTCAAAGTTTCTCATACCGGGACTTTGTGGCTTACGAAGACGAGAGTATCACCCTTTGGTTTCCCGGGTGCTGAAACGCCGAAATGTCGAAACCTATTCATACTAAATTGATTCGGAGTTTCACATGTCGAGACTTCGCAGCTTGCGAAGACGAGGGGTATCACCCTTTGGTTTCCCGGGTGCCGAAATGCCGAAATGTCGAAATCTATTCACACTAAACTAATGGTCAATATCACTCCTGGATCAACGACCATGATCATGTCACAATTTCGCGAATCGTGAGATTGTGCAATACTACCCTTTTACCGATCCATGTCATAGGTCAGCGAAATGCTACCCGGTTGCCACGTGTCCTGTGCCGATGGATGTCTCTAAATACTTTGGGACTTTTAGGATGTGCCAAATCCACTCTCCTGCTTATGCAAAGATTAAGGTTGACGGGCAATAGACCTCCGACAGATCCTTCAGAGGGTTCTTGGGTAAATTATCCCTAGGCTTGGTGACCTGACTAAAAAGCCTTCCTAATAATTCACCAGATCACCCATATAACAAATTTATGATAAAAAAACTAAATAAATAAGGAGGATTCTCAAGTAAATCCTCGATCAAGTGTACACTCAGATTTTCCATCCCACGGCCTCATTGATTTGTTACCCTTCCAAAATATCAATTTTCTCACCTAAAATTTATTTTCAAATGATCTTTTTTGAGTCTTCGTGCTATACCTTTGAAATGATTTTGTAGATGCAGTTGCATAAGGATATCAGATAAAACTTTTCAAAAGTAGTTGTATTATCCTTTTTTAGGATCAAAGAAGTGAAGGTAATATTATGAGCCTCAATCTTTTTAGGGTAATAAATCTGAGGAAGAGGAGGAAATTAAAGGAGAGAAGTAAAACAAAAGACAACTTAGGGAAGAATAAGAAGAAGCAAAACTATAAGTAAAAGACTAATTTTGTGTTTTTGGTTGAAATGTTACTATTTTGATTATAGATAGTAAGAAGTCATTTGAGGTGAAAAATGAATGTTCAATTTTCTTTCTTATGTGTTTTTTTTGTTAAGTGTTAGAGAAATTGCTTCATTGTGCTTGAAGGCTATTTTCTTATGCGTTTGATGTGTTAAGTGTTAGAAAAATTTCTTCGTTGTGCTTGAAGGCTATTTTCTTTGTAATAATGTTGAGAGGGCTCATATGCTTAAGGAGCCATTAAAATCTAGGTTGTGTTAGTTTGAATGGAAATACCTATTGAACCTTGAAAATAAAGGAAGGTTTAGACTAGCCTTGGTTGTGAGAGCACTTAGACTCTGCATGTCTAATTTTATTGGAAAAAAACTTGCAAGGGATTGTGTCCCTATTTTCTAGGTCATTTTTGGTATCATAGCTTTGATTATTTGTGGTGAAAGGAACTTGCCTTGTTGAGGATCCATTTTTATAGATTCTAATAAATATTATATTTTATGGTTGAATTATGGTAGTAACTCCAAATAATTAATAAATATTTTTTTGTAAGTGTGTAAATATTTAATGGAATCCATCTTTCATAACTCTCATATGTTAGGAAATTTGACATATTCTAATCTATTTATCTTAAAATATTTTATGTAAATCATTCAGATTAGCTTTGGTTATATCTCCTCTCATTTAAATGTTTCGTAGCATATTATTTCATATTTAATGTGGTGTGAGGATATAAACCAGATATTTAGGGAGGTTAACTTTAGCATGGTAGTCAATCATGGTTGATAGCTTGTTAACTTGTGTAAATATTTTTTTGTAAGTGTGTAAAGATTTAATGGAATCCATCTTTCATTACTCTCATATGTTAGGAAATTTGACATATTCTAATCTATTTATCTTAACATATTTTATGTAATCATTCAGATTAGCTTTGGTTATATCTCCTCCCATTTAAATGTTTCATAGCATATTATTTCATATTAAATGTGGTGTGAGGATATAAACTAGATTTTTAGGGAGGTTAGCTTTAGCGTGGCGGTCAATCATCGTTGACAACTTGTTAACTTGTGCATTTGGGAATTTTATGATTGGGTTAGGGTTGTGATGCTAGTTAATTAACCATTCTATGTTGAAATTTTTATCCCTATTTGTTAGTCATCACAAATCATTTAAAATTTCAAAATTTAAAAAATATCCACGTAAACTGTGCAGCGGATCGTAGTTGCATTCGATGCATGTACTGTGGCGATCTGTGGAGATTTGCATGCACAGTCTCACCTAGAAACTTATCCTTCATCGCGAGCCTTACATCTGCATGCATAATGAACAAATGTTAGTGTACTATAATTTCTCTCGAAACCAACAATAAGCTCAAAAAAATTCTTCTATGAATTACAACAACGTTAAGGATGTCCCTCCTAAAGCCCATGATTGAATTTCCTTCAACTAACATCAGGGTAGGATAAGTCCAATGGAAGAATTTAACAACAAAACAAATCAATAGGTATGTGGGCATTTACAATTTCGAGGGAAGTGAGTTGATACAGTTCAATATTGGTTCCTCTGTGTGATTTTTAAATGGGTTTATTACCAAAGCTCTAGTTAAAGGGTTGACCGACCTAACTAAATGTCCAACGTTATCAACAACAATTTGTTAAGATAAACCCTGAAGCTATATTATCAATCAATTATATATCATACACAAGATTTTTTCATAGCTGAATATAAAGAGACTAATTTGCTTCATTGCTTTTGATGGTAGGATGAGAAAAATCCAAAGAATTATACCATGGTGGGCCAACTTCGAGGAGTTCATGAATGTGCATGCAAACAAAGGTGGCATCACAAGGTTTCGTTTGATAACTTGCATCTCTGGGGTGTAGATCGAAGGAGTAGGCGTTCTTCTTTCTATCTATACCAATATATTTTGACATGCCTCACCTTTGAATATTTTCATAACCCTGAAGCTCACTCAATGGTATTCAGTCCTCATCTCACAAAAAGTAATGCCTAATGTATGTATTTTCAAGATATTTCTACTACAATAATGATACATGTATATAATTTTAATTTATATTTTCCTCTAATAATGTTGCATAACTCAGAAACAATGCAAGTTCATGGAGGAAAATTCAATTTACAAATTTACAAAGTTGCTCTTTATAAATCCTTTATATTGACAGAATCAAATGATTAATCTTACTTCCACACCAAAGACATTACTTGTATCGATGCTTTGGAATATTTCAAGGGCGACGATTAACAAAAAACAAAATCTAGGAATTTGGGTTATTAACATTATTATTGAAGTGAAATAGCCAACAACTTACCTGGTTGAAACATTCGTGGAAGCATGGGCTCAGGATTAGCCTATGCAATCCTTGGACTGATTCTTTCACTTGATGACCTAACATTCCAAGAGGTTGTTAGAGAGGAAAATTTGTGTACCTTACCAACTCCAAAGATTCTTTAGAGGGTTGATCTATTCCAGTTACTTGCATTAGTTAATGTCGAGTGGGCCTGGTTCTTGGAATGCACATATTCTTGATCGACTATTGGTTATGGATCTACTGTCGGGTCTTGATCATAAGGAACTGGCTCATACACATCATAAGTTGGGTCTCAATCTCGAAAGACTCTCGAATAAGAGCTAAACCTAGAAGGGGTGCTAAGGGTGGTGGTGTCTATATAGGTTCTGCTCATCCTACATTTTGAATTGCTCGTGCATTTTTAACTGGACCAGGAAATTCTACTATTGGGTATGGAATTACTCCACTTATGTATTCTTATATGTATTCTTACTTTGGTTCTTCTAGCTATGGATCTCTATCAGGAAGCTAGCTATGTATCTCGACAACAAAGATATGAATCAGGATCATGATCATCAGAAAGAACAAATGAATCACGATTACGATCATCAAGACCTTACTAAACATGCACTATTCAATTTGTGTATCAATTTTCCGTTTTATTCAACCATGGTTGCAAATGGAGCCTATTGTCAATTAAAATCTCAATTCAAATCCTAATTCACATAGTTGTTAGACATTATGGGAGGAATTTTCTCTTCATACGCTAGTGACTGAGCTTTGCAAGATCTAAACCAATCAAATAGTATAGATCAGAATCAAAGAGAATGTAAAATTCTTCAACAAGAATTCCAAGTAACTTTGTCTTTATCAGATTCGATTTGGGTTTGAGTGGTGCACGAGAACAACAAAGCATAGATGTATATTTTTCTCCTCAGACTTGGGACTTTGGCATTCTACTTATTTTTCTTCATTATCTACAAACGAATCTAGGCATTTTTATGAAAAACCAATGTTAATGGTCAACTTCAAAGTACCAAAGAAGGCGTGCTTCTTGTTACATAGAATGCATCTACCTCTAGATTGACATAATCCCTCATCTTTACTTTTTCCAATGTAGATGGACTATTAGCTGAAGAGACAATTTATCAATAAATTCAACTTCCTTCTGGTTACATTAGTTCGACCAATGATCTAAAAATTCTCAAGACAACAATCGAGTATTTATTATGAGAGAAAAATGACATCTCTTACTGCAGTTCGTATCAAATGAAAGTTGTGCAACGTAGAGAAAATAGTCCTTACACAGTAGCTTCAACCATTGTCTCACAGAAGTATTCGCAACTTCAAGCAAACAAAGAAACATAATTATAAGTGGTTTTGATAAGGGGGTTGCAAATGAACTACAAAGAGCATCTATATGCGGACAAGAGGCTAACAACCTCTCTTTTTTCAAATCCATGTTTCAATCTTTCAACCATTGAGACAGAGAGAAAATATTGTCCCTAGACATTATAAGTAGCTTCGACCATTGTCTCACTAAAGTATTTGCACCTTCAAGCACAAGAAGAAACATAATTATAACTGGTTTTTGTTGTATTCTAGAACCCACGGAAAATTAATTTACAGCACAAACATGCATAGAATAAGTCACACATGAGACAAGCTATTTATGTGGTAAAACTCTCAGGGTGAGGGAAACATCCACCAGACAATGACAACATCATTCTATTATCAGGAACCAGAAGATTACATCTAGCCTTAGGCAACCGAGCAGCCTAGGAGAGGGCTTGAAGCCCCTTTGCTCTCAAATGCCTCTAAGGCATTCACATTTATACAAATCCTCCTTCAGTTACATAAACTGAATACATTCAATGATGCCCCTATTCTTGCTAATTAGTTTTAACTAAACCCAAGAATACTTTCTTTTTGAAAATAACCGTGAATTGTTGTCACATTCCAACAATCTCGACCTTGACAATAATTAAATTGATGTCATGCCATTATCCATTCATCACCATCTTGCAATCTAAACATAGGTGATACTGGTACTTTCAAAACCAAAGCACCCATTTCACTGCTCCACCTGGATTTGTCATGTTACCACTGACAACACCAACTGCACGTGAAATATCTCATCCTTTCATCGCAATCATTAATCTTTCTACTAGCACACTATACATGAGACATATAACCCTTTTCTTCTTCATCACTTGGACACAAAACTGAAGAAAGCTTATAATGGAAATCCAAAAAAAAATTTAGTTTCACATCATTCATATAGAATTTATTGAGTATCGTTACCATGTACTCAAGTTGTGATAACCCAAACCTTACCATCAATCTCATCCCTGTGAATTTCTATGCTCAAGATTGTTTTGTTGCTCCCAGATCCTTCATCTCTAACATCCAAGTCAACTCATCCAACCTGCTAATCTTAGCCATGCTACTTCTTTCTATAAGAATATTGTCAACATTCTAAAAAACAAAATAGTGAGTACCATAAACACAATGGTTACAGTCACTTCTTATAAAACTTGGCTCCCCATGAAGTATTTAACATCTTGTACAAAACTTGTCTGCTCGAGTTTCAGACCATACAATAATTACTTGAGCTTTGCAAACAACTCTCCTGTCGCGATCTTGAGCACCTTTAGTGCTCCAACTCGAAATCTATATTCGAGACCTTCACCCAAAAATAGACGAAGCCATCCAAGTGAGATTGTCACCAGCTCAAGGCACCTTTCAATGGAGTCTCTATGCTCCACCTTAACATGAACATTTGCTTGACCAAATCCAACCAAGCCGGCCAAGTAAGTGTTCATTGCTCACCTCCAGGCCGATTTTTGGAGTTCCCCAAGCCTTTGAACAAGCTTCCTTACATGCAATATCATGGGCTGACCCGAAACCAACCCCCTATCACCTGAGCATATGTCTAGACTTTATCGACGAAATACAAGGGTTACACATGCCTATTCAGGTCTTACAACCATAGTCCCAATTACATGTAATTTCTTACAACTCCAAAATAAATAAATAATTCACAGTGACTTTACCATCACTCCATTTCCATTTACCATCCGGACACCTTGACTGGCAAATAAATTCACCCAATCGATAAGGGTGCACCATTAGGCTCGAATCAATATTGCAACAATGACACATTCAGTGTCCAATCTTCATTTGAAATCTTCTTGCTCCTCCATGCTGGATCGGTACTTACTATGTCCATTTTCCACTATATTATGAAAACCCAATGAACCTCCCAGCACTATCAAATTGCATTGGACTAACTTAGGTTCCGACCCCAAATCAATGCAGATCTCATGTCTTTATCGGAATTGGACCCTCTTATTAAAAGGTGTGGGTTCTACATATGGAATAAATAAAATCAACCTTCAAATACAAGTGAAAATGAGTAGAGAGATTTAATGAAATAAATATGGCCAAGGTGCATGATATAATTCCCAAGGCACTTGCATTATATAATTCCTGAAATCCCATCGATACCAACACTATTATAATTTTCCTATACATATCGCCTTTCAAGAATCAAACTCGTTGTAGGCACTGGGCATACCCAAATAAGCCATGCATCCTCAATGGCTACAACGGGCCTTGATCTCGCAACCTTAATCAATGCTTGACCTTCGATTTGCCCGGATTTATCCATCCATGGTGTGCAATCCATCTTGCCTTTGTGATAAGATTTGCATTGATCATGTCTGCCATTGCAACAATGGTTCTATTTCAAACAGATTCTCCTTCGCACAAGCTTCAAAAATCCTTCTCTCCAATGCACAGATCAAGACTCCTCTTGTCCTCCTACACATCCTTCCAAACAACAACGATCTAGCCTCAGATCTGGCGGAGATGCAAGAATTTGAACAATAGATATCAAGATCCAGTTACATATCCAAGATTTTCTTTGCAAATTGGTAGGACATCAACCAACAATCCACCATAGATCTCAAACATAGCCACACGCAGGCCACTAGTGTGTCCCTCCATGACCTTCCACTTCATGAGAAGCCTCCCTGATGCCTTTGTGGCTCGCTCTATCGAGAACTTCTTGGTTCTATAGTCAATAGTGTGTTTCTCTTGAATAACTTGATCTGCAACAGAAGGGTCTCCAAAGACCACAAACCCAAAACCTCTTGCACAACCGATAGTCTTGTCTTTCATAGTAATTTGGAGAAAGAAATATACATGTCCATCCCTGTACCCTTCTGCATAACTTCCTGCACTAGCTCCACCAAAAGGAGGCCCATAACCACTACTTGATTGCATGTAACCACTGTCAATTTTGCTGCCATAGGCAACATCACTACCTGCATATCCATAGCTAGGAGCAACTCCATCAGATTAGACATCAAATCAACCTCCAAATCTCCTAGATCGTCTTCTCAGAGATGCCTGGAGACATTGATGCCAACCCAACAAAAATTGTGGAAAAAATTATCCCATGACTCATCCACGCTATGTTGATCCACTGTCTCAATCTTTTCCTTCAGCCAATTACACTTATCACAGTCTAGAATGTGCATATATTATTAAACTATGGTACCACATTATGCCTGTTCCAATCGACTCATAATCGATCGTAGAGTTTGCACTGGCTGATTCTCAGACATGAACCCTGACGTCCTCCACACGCCGAGGAAAACCTCTCTATCCAGATCCGCCTCTGTGAAACTACCGCATAGAAATATCGTTTTGCAACTTCACACACCGAGAGAGAAATCTCTCACCTCCGGGAGATAAATCTCTCACCTTGAATCTCTGATACCACTTGTTGTATTCTAGAACCCACAAAAAATTAATTTACAGCACAAACATGCATAGAAAATAGTCACACAAGATACAAGCTATTTATGTGGTAAAACCCTCACGGTGAGGGAAACATCCACGGGACAATGGAAACATCATTCTATTATCAGGAACCAGGAGATTACATCCAGCTTCAGGAAACCATGAAGCCCGGGAGAGGGCTTGAAGCCCCCTTGCTGTCAAATGCCTCTAAGGAATCACATTTATACAACACCTCCTTCAGTTACACAAAACTGAATACATTGAATGCTACCCCTATTCCTGCTAATTAGTTTTAACTAAAACCCAAGAATACTTTCTTGTTAAAAACAATCGTGAATTGGTTGTCACATTCCAAAATTTTTGAGAAGGGGTTGCAAATGAAATAGGAGGAGACATTGAGAGCCTCCATCTTCTGCAAATCCACGTTTCAAGATGGTAATTGTAATCGACAAATGGTAATTGTAATCGACAAATGGATCACAGACAACTGTATGGTTGCATGTGTAAGATGCATTAAGTACACTCTATGAATGCATAATCATGCTTATGTAGACATTATATTATGTTATCAAGGCTTGTTATTTTTTAAATAAATTTAAGTGGTTTCTCTAGAAGAAGCTTAAGATATGAATGTGGAAGAGATTTATTTTGTTTGCTACTCATTCATTATTAATTATAATTATATGTTATATAAAATTGTTAATTATAATATACTTTAAAGTAAAGTTTTTTTTTTTCATATTATCTATATATGTTTGCCTATTTTTATTATTTTGAAATAAAAAGTTAATACTATTTAAAAATATTGCAATTCATTAAAAATAAATAAATACTATTTAAAAATATTGCAATTCATTAAAAATAAATAAATACTATTTAATATAACTAATATTTTTTATAATTTTTAATATAAATATAAAAAATTACAGAACAAACAATCCACCAAAATCATCGTTTTGGAGGTAGTCATACATTTTTAATATAAATATAAAAAACTACCCTTACAAACAATCCACCAAATTCAGCATCAATATGTTTGTTTGAGTCTATACACATAATTATTGTAAGCATCTTATCAAATTGCAGTCATTCCATTCTTTCATCAAAATTTGTTTTAATAACCATATTTCTTTCAAAATATAATAAATTTTTTTATCGATATTACTTTGCGTTCCTAATTTGAAGATGCAAAAGATTTCATTCCTAGAATTTGTTTAACGATCTACTAAGAAGAATATACAATTGTTCACGATAACAACGAGTATTTGTGTATGAGCAAAGACGCTCTTACCTCCAAAAAATAATTTCAGATGAATCGTTTGTCTAGTTAATTTGTCACATAAGTACGTGCTTCAGTTTTCTTTAATAATAAATGAAAATTAATTTTAAAGATAATATTTCTACTCAAACATTGGAATACTCTTTATTATATAAATTACTCAAATTACATTTAATTAATAATAATTAAAACATTTTATTATAAAGAAAAATAAAAATAAATATATTATCTTCTTTCATCATAATTAAAATTGATTGAGTAACTATCTTTAAAATAGTTATTAAATGAATAAGGTCATATATAACTGATAATTTATAACCATATCCAATATTGATGTTTTAATATAACAATTTATAAAGTTGATTCCTATGCTGATAAAATATAATCAAGGACTAGCTACCTTGCAGTTATTCCATGGTTGGGTAATCTTAGGGGCAACTTAGGGCTTGACTTTATATTCCTCATTTT
The DNA here is from genome assembly GCA_009831015.1 of Picea engelmannii. Taxonomy (NCBI): domain Eukaryota; kingdom Viridiplantae; phylum Streptophyta; class Pinopsida; order Pinales; family Pinaceae; genus Picea; species Picea engelmannii. Next base: position 314,520 of record ML782546.1, on the reverse strand, counting down.
AAAATCTTACTGTTAAAATAAAGATTAGAGAATCGAAAGGGGCCAAAATTGTCTAGAAAGTTGAAGTACAATGCTATGATTTTACTTTTTACTCTACAATGTTAGGATTATAGTATTTTAATTTTATGATTATATAGTATTTTAATGTAATGAAATGAATTTATACTAGCACAACTCCATGATTGTGATAGATGAATGTTTAAAGACTTATTGAAGCAACATAATATGACGATGAGGTGTTGTATACAGATTATTTTTTGTTAACTAGGTAAATTTGGCAATTACTAGTAATGGCATTAAAATATTAATCATATTAAGTAAATGTGAAAAAGTAAACAAGGAAAGATAAGCATTAAAAAACACAAAAAAGTTATGAACATAAAATCTCATTCCTTAATTTAATAGGATAACTAAAATAATACCAACATTTTCAATTGCTAGCCATAAGATTAGTTTTTATAATTAAAAGATCATTAATTATACCCATCTTCAATAGGTATAATCTTTTATTTAAGATAAGCCTTTACGTTTTTAGTTAAAATACACCTTTACGTTTTATGCCCCGCACCTTTAAGTCTTATGTCGTTGCAAGTGAATAATGAATCGACATCGATATACCACAATTTTTTTCAAGATTGGAAGAGGACCCTGTCAGGGATGCCCACTCTCTCCCCTTCTCTTTGTCCTTGTGATGGAAAGCTTGAGCCTAATTTTAAATACCAGTAAATATGAAGGCTCATTATCTAGGATTAAAATCACCAGATTGACTAAAATCCTCCATCTAGTTTTTGTTGATGATGTTTTACTGATGACAAATGCAACTTTGCAGGAATGGAAAGAAATCAATTGCATAATTCAGCTGTTATACTCAGCCTCTCGTTTAAAAGTCAATTTGGACAAATCGACTGTTCATTTTTCGGGCCTGGAGGAGGCAGATCTTATTCCTTTCAAGAAACTGCTTCCTCATAAATTCTTTGCTCTTGATAAGGGGTTTAAGTACTTGGGATACTTTCTAAAAGAAGGCTGCCAAAAGATTGAAGATTGGAAGTGGCTCATAACAAAAGTTGAAAAAAAGATTAGCCATTGGAGCTTCAGATGGTTGTCCCTAGGAGGAAGATTTACACTCTGCAAAGCTGTACTTGAGAGTCAACCTGTGTATTGGCTTTTGCTTGCTTCTATCCCCCGATCCATCCTCCAAAGGCTAAGGAAGATTATGTTTAACTTCCTGTGGAGAGAGAACGTTGATGCTTCACATCTCCATCTTGCAAATTGGGATTCACTCGCATTCCCAAAACGTTTTGGAGGTTGGTGACTACTAAACATTTACAATTTCAGCAGTGCACTCACTGCTTCAACACTCTGGAGAGTCATTACTATTGAAGGACTGTGGAAAAATGTATTAAAAGAAAAGTACCTTCGCTTAGCAACTGTTGATACTTGGCTCTGTTCAGACACCTTCACCCAGCCGACGGCTTCAAAAATGTGGAAGGGAATCCTAAAATCAATTCATCTAATAAATAACTAGCTTAGCTGGAAGCCAGGGTCGGGGTCCCTGGTGAAGATTGGGAGAGATAGAGTTCTTGATCTGGGACTGAGATCGCTTTTGTCCCCCAACCTTCAAACTTTTTTGCATCAAAAACAAATCACATTTCTTGCTTAGGCATGGAAACGACAACCTCACGCTCTGTCACAGGACCATTGGTTGGATAGCACTGAACTAGGCATTTCGGGAGACCTGGCAACAGAGTGGGAACACTATAGGCGAGCACTTCTTTCCTTGGGAGTCGCATTAACTGATTCAGCTAATGGATTAATCTGGTTAGGGGGGGATAGATACGGAATACCCAATTCAAAAAATATTTATCTAGCCATTTGTGACGCCCAAAACTTCCAGATTGCAACTGGATGGCGCAAGAATTTCTGGAACTGGGATTTGCAGCTGGAAGTCAAGTTTTTTTTTTGGCTGGCAGCAAATGATAAAATACTGACTTGGTCTAATCTCCAGAGAAGAGGGTGGGTAGGACCCAGCAGATGCTATCTCTGCAATCATGATGGTGAAACGATTGACCACTTACTAGTTCATTGTTCCTTCACGAAACAGGTGTGGAACATAATTAAATCATTAAAATCCACTTCGCCGAACTGGGGAGGAAGCAATCTGGGGGATTGCCTTACCAAATAGATGGATTCCAGGTCTGTCTATCCAAATCTAGCTCCTTTAATTTGCTGGAATGTCTGGATAGAAAGAAATAAAGCGTTGTTTGAAGAGAAAAAACCATCGATTCAGTCTGTTCTGATTCGCTCATTTGGTGCTATCCACAAGTCCGAGGAACCTCATATAAAATCTTCGCTACGTGCTTGTTCTTTAAATCAGATTGTTGATTTTCCAGTTACTTGTTTTGATGGAGCAGCAAAGACAAATGGGTGGTGTTGTGGTGTTGGAGGCACAATTAGACTTTCATCCTCATTGATTCATAAGTGGTACATGAATTGTGGTCCAGGAACAAACATAAAGGCAGAATTACTTGGTGCTTGGGCTACCTTATACTTAACAAAACTACTTGCACTCCCTAAGATTCAAATCCTGGGTGATTCAAGGGTTATCATTAACTGGCTGAATGAGAAAAACAAACTCTGAATAACCTCTCTAGAAGGCTGGAAAAATAGAACTCAAATTATGAACTCTTTCGAAAGCTTTCAAGCCTTCCACATTTACCAAAAATTTAACAAAAAACTGATGCATTATAAAAAAAAAACCTTAGCCGAACTAGAGGGTTCCATCTCCTTTCATTTAGGAAAGGAAGAAGGTGAAAGTCATCGCGAGATTATCAAAATCTACTAATTATTTTTTGCCTTTCTTTCTCACTGTTTATGTTCCACGTTTTGATTGTTTCCTTCCGATAAGGATTTGAGTGATTTAGTACTAAAGGCATTAGTATTAAAGGAGACAATTGTTATTGGATTATTTAGGCTTAGTTTTCGGGGCTGTCTTAGCTCATGGCACCTCATCACCCTGTATTTTTTCACTATGTTGTACTTTGCGGCTGCAAAAATTATATTTGCTTAATATAATTTGTGAAATTTTCTACTGGAAAAAGTCTAAGTATATTATGCAATCGAAATTCTTAACAAGTTTACTATATAAGAAATTAGGTCTCTTACAAAAGGCGTTTGATTCTGATTTACCATATTTTTTCGTTCTGATCACTTGATTGGCCATTGTGATAATAAAGTACAGAAAATTAAAATATAATAATAGACAAAAGATCTGATTCAGTCAGTCATCTTAGTAGCTCACAGGTTTCAGGTGATTCAGTCGGTCCTATTACTAATTCTTGTCCTTGTCCAGATTTATTAATTTGATCTTGCTGCTGGTGTTGGTACTAGAAAATTAAAATATTACTAATTCGTGTCCTTGTCCAGATTTATTAATTTGATCTTGCTGCTGGTGCTGGTAATAGAAAATTAAAATAAAATAATAGACAAAAGATCTGATTCAGTCAGTCATCTTAGTAGCTCAGGTTTCAGGTGATTCAGTCGGTCCTATTACTAATTCTTGTCCTTGTCCAGATTTATTAATTTGATCTTGCTGCTGGTGTTGGTACTAGTACTGGTACTGCCACCAATAAGGGGAATGCCAAGGTCTCCAATCAATAAGTCGTTGCAACTGAAGCAGGCTCTCTTCGCCCTGAGGATTTGAAAGGTCTACCCTCTCCCACATAGTCGTCATAGTCGTCAATGAGTTGAGCATAAGCAGGATCAAGATTACGGATGTCGTTGTTTTCCAAAACAATTTTCACACCCACGTGAAAGTATGTCCAGAGAAGCCAATCGAACAGTTTACTCAGCCATCCACATGAACTTTCGTTGAAAACAAGTCCAGGAAGTTTGGGAACAACATCGCTCTTATTCACCAACCGCAACACTTTCACTCCTAGCTCCTCCATTCGCAGAGAGAATGCTCTATTCCCCACGCGCGGACTTGCGAATGCAAATACAGTCACAGGTATAGGCCGTGCTGGTAAATTTGAGATAAGGAACTTTTTAACGTCATATGAACTTAACGTTGCCAGAGCAGCTCTTAGGCTGTGCCCACTCGAAGTTACACTCAAACTTTCATTCTTGTATTCATCCATCAGTCTTAGAATTTCTGAAAGAACAGTATCTCTGGCACATCTTGAATCCTGTCCTGTAGAGATGTAGCAGCTTAAAAAACCCTTCTCGACCCGGACGCCCTTGTCGTCTATACGAGTAGTACTTGATACTCGGTCTAGAACGCCCTTGCCCTTCAAACGAGCTGTAGTTGCTAATCCGGCTCTGATGCCGTTGTGCTTGAAACGACTAAATGATAATCGAGCAGGAGCTAAAATGTCTCTGACATTCTGTATCCATTCTTGGCGTGTTTCGGTTCCTCTCCATGCTACTATAATATCCTGCCTCCCTAGTCTTCGTATCTCTTCAGCGTTTGTGCAGACTGCAATAAAGCCAATCGAAACAGATTGCTCTATCGGCCTCCCCAACGTATCAGTTTCCGCGTACAAATACTGGGTCACTTCATAGCCAGCGGTAGGGAAAGCTCCCGAATGAACAGGCCTTTCACAACTATCAAATAGTTCATCAACTCTGTACTTACACCCACCAAAATCATTGGTGGAAAGTTTACTATAAGTGCATCATAGCATAACTCTGCAAATTCACCATATCGCAGTATCTCCACTTTCAAAACAGGATTGATGGGATCTAATAACCCATTCCAAGAGTGTGCTCCTTGAGTATCTTTCCAGATATCCGCAAGCGCTATAATTTCGTATGTGGTGGGGTTTAACAACTCTTCCTGCAAAAGAGGGCAGTTCGAAGTTGTCGAGGACGAAGGGAGCACCCTCATCCTTCGTAGTATTGAATACAGGTGATGTAGGATTCGATACATAATTTCTGATTTTCAAAGTCGTCAAGTGATGGGAGGCTGTACAAGTTAACAACTTTAACAAAAGCTTAGCAAAGTGTTCTCTTATGTGCAACGCAACGCAACGCAGATCCCAATATGTGGAACGCAACGCAGATCCCAATATGTTCTCTTCTCTGCAAGTTGTATCCAAGATCTTCTCTTCTGTGCAACGCAAATCCCGATATGCATATTACGATACGGCGAATAGCATTATATAAGACAGATCAGAGTTACGAATTTGACTATGTTAAATTTGAAATGGTCGCATGAGGATAAAAATTCTCACCCTAATTCTTTGCTTCAACATTTCACAAAAAAATGATCAACCGTGAGTACGTCGCATTCTTGCCATCGCATCAGAATGTTGATTGGCATCACTCTCCCGCGTAATTAGTTTCCATATGAAGATAAGAATGCATTCTACCCGCACGTGGGTGACTGACCAAGTGGGTGCATCAGTCGGACTAATTTCATTGGAGGATTTTAATTAAAATTAGTCAAATCACACACAACCATAATAATCATAGGACTTTAATTGTTTTATTTTTTATCCATACACAATTGAGAATATAATCTCAAACATCCTGCTCTCGCATACCGCCGATATCGATACCTTTGATCTGTATACGCCAGATCGCTGGCATTTTACCTACCAAAACGTGTGGAAATGGGTGCAGTACTTAGCGTCAAAGAATGTTAGAAACCTCTCTCTTCGCCATTACGCATTCCCTGGCGAAGAAGACCATGAAAGGGTAATCCTGCCTCGCTCCCTTTTTTCCTGTAAAAGTCTCGCAACCCTCGTACTCTGCCACTACACTGTCTCCAAAATTCCACCCGATGACTCCTTAGCCCGCTTTATTTCTCATTGCCCTCTCCAGTTTCCATCCCCTCTCCACTCTCCATAACACAAGTGGAGAATATAATCTCAAACATCCTGCTCTGGCATACCGCCGATATCGATACCTTTGATCTGTATACGCCAGATCGCTGGCATTTTACCTACCAAAACATGTGGAAATGGGTGCAGTACTTAGCGTTAAAGAATGTTAGAAACCTCTCTCTTCGCCATTAAGCATTCCCTGGCGAAGAAGACCATGAAAGGGTAATCCTGCCTCGCTCCCTTTTTTCCTGTAAAAGTCTCGCAACCCTCGTACTCTGCCACTACACTGTCTCCAAAATTCCACCCGATTTCGATCGATTCAACCATTTCATTTTTTGCTSCTTCTTTAACGTGGAATTCAGAGATGACTCCTTAGCCCGCTTTATTTCTCATTGCYCGYTTCTGGAGTCTCTTCACATATACTRTTCCGTCGTGCCGMRGAATATCACCATTTCCACCATTTCCGCTCTTCGCATTGAAAACCTAGTTCTGTCTCCTTTCGACCCGGTAGAACTTTTAACCGTCAACTGCCCGAGGATTACACATCTCCTGATATCCGAAATAAAAGATTTGAGAGTGAATGGGTTGTTGTTTCAGGAGCTTTCTTTGTCAGTTAGGCGCCTTGAAGTGCAGCGTGGAAGAAATGTGATTGAATTGTCGTTGAATGGACAATATAGATTATCTGCAGAAAGATTTCTTGAAATAATGGGGACATTCGAATTCCTGAACCAATTGGATATTCCTTCTCTGGGAAGACAAAACGGAATGGATATTTATCCTATCAACCTGCTCCAAAGGCATCCTTATCTTGAGCGTCTGGATAGGCACGCTTAATTTGGTAAGAAATCATTCTTTAATTTGGTAATGGGTAGGAAGGAGTTTTTGGTATGCTTGAGAATTCCCCTGCTCTTGAATAAAAAATTTAACTTAAACAATTGTTTACATTATATCACATTAGTATTATTTATGGTCATACAATTCTTACAATTTTTTCTGATCATATTGTTAGTATTATTTATGCTCTTACAATTTTTTCTGATCATGTTAGATGAAAAATATAACTTAAACAATTGTTTACATCACATTAGTATTATTTATGGTCTTACAATTTTTTTTCTCATCATGTTGTTAGTATTATTTATGGTCATTCTTACATTTTTTCTGATCATGTTATTAGTATTATTAGTATTATTTATGGTCAAACAATTCTTACAATTTTTTCTGATTATGTTGGATGGAAAAGATAACTTAAAAAATTGTCTGCATCACATCACATTAGTATTATTTATGGTCATACAATTCTTACAATTTATTCTGATCATGTTGAATGTTTTATTCTGATCATGTTGAATGTAATTCAACATGAGAATTATTTAAATGCATTGCTTTTTAAGGAAATTGTTGAATTTTTTTTGAAGAAACTATGTTGGAAATTGAAATATTGACATATACACAATGATGATTTGTTGACAAATTCTTTGTATTATACATAATTACACATATGTAGTTGTGTATACACCTAGGGGTATGTTCACATGATATAGAGTTGGTGAAATATTCAAGTTGTTTTAATGTAGGTGGATGTGAAAAATGTCTACCCAAATCAAAGTCTTCCCTCTTTAAAGATGGTTGGATGACTTACCAACCTTGGTGTTTTATGGTTTTTGAAATAACTTTTTTTTAACGATTTTGGATAGATGAACAAAATGATACACATTATATATTTTCAATACAAACTTGAAATTTGGATTACATGAGCTTTTTTTAAATTCTTATAATAAAAAAAATCATTTACAATATATACACACTTAAATATATAGGATAATTTGAAGGAGTTGCAATAGTGTGTTTCTGCACATTCATTCTTAACTCTTCACACACTCTTGTTTCAATTATATCTTAATTGTAACTCAAATTAAATTAAATATTTTTATTCAATAATATTACAAAGTCAAAGTTATTTGGTCGGATTTGGGGTTGGAATTTGTACCTCTTTGTACTTGATGAAGTTTCGTTTAAAATTATGTTCTTCAATAGTTAAGTTAAGTTAGTTTTGATAGGAAATTAATCTTTTAATAAATAATTTTTTGATTAAAAATTTGTGTTTTTTAACAATGAAGTTTTGTTTAAAATTGTGATCTTGAATGTTTTGATAAAAAAATATATTTTTAATAATAAACTTTGGATGTTTTGATAAGAAATTATTTTTTAATAGTAAAGTTTTAATGAAGTTTTGTTTAAAATTGTGATCTTAGATGTTTCGACGATAAATTATTTTTTTAATAATAAAGTAATTGAAAAAATACCTTTTAATAATGATATTTGATTAAAAAATCATCGTTTTATTATAAGTTATGTTAAAAATTTTAACTTTAAAATTGAAATAATATGTAAAAAAGAAAATGTTAAAATTTTTAACTTTAAAATTGAAATAATATGTAAAAAAGAAAAATAGAAAATGATAAAAAAACAAAACATTTCAAAGTTCATTTAGAGTTAAACACAAAATTTTGAATAAATTACTTTTATAAAATAAAAATTATAAAATAAAAATAATTTTGAAAAAATACAAGTATCTTTGTCTTTATATATATGGATGACTATTTTGTTCATTGAAACCAATGCATGATAATAGTGGCCACTAACCACTCGTAGAATCAAAATTCATGGCTTTTAAAAAAGTTATAAAGAGATGAGTTGGACGATATATACAAGAGCATATAATGTATTTCTTGGATATTCCAATAAATACCTATGGAAACAATCTATACAATCCTCATAGCTTTTGATTTCCATGGGCTTATTGTTCCATGTAAGTTGGAAATTAAAATTTCAGTTCCATTTTTTTTTACACAAAAACTTTGATTCAGGTGGATATTGGTAGTCACCCACCTATTCCACTTGGACCCCATCATTGTTTCCTTCAGTTATTCAGTTTCCATACAGTTTACTATTTTTAGCAGTTTTTCGGGTGCTGAACTTTCGGAGCCGTTTTGAGGCCCTAAACGACGCTTTTTGAGAAAACAAGGAGCAACATGGAACAAAGTTCAACATTTCTCACCCAAAAGTTGTAGTCCTCGGATAGATCTTTCTAATGAGTTATTGAGTGCATCAAAAGAAGATCGTATGCCAAAGTTATTTCCCCAGGAAGTTGATGTACCAATTTACCCAAACGAGGCCCATAGTCTTGGCATTTCATCTCCTAGGGTTCGGTCTTTGGATGTTTAGGGTTTTCCATTATTTCTCAATAATAATAGGCCTTCGAGCCTTATTGTAACATAGTTCAGAGGTCAGTAGCCGCCACATCTCTTCTCAGAGATAAGCTACCAACACCCTAGCTAGTTCATTTCCATTATATCTGTAAGTGTATTTCAATCATTTGTTATTAATGAAATGAAGTCTTATTTATGATGCATCTCTGTGTTTATGTGTATTTTTGTATTTCATTGTTTTCCTACATAAATCTGGATCAGTGGTATCAGAGCGGTCTGCTCATTCTCGATCCTTCTTTACATGTCCCCAACGAGGTCGAGGTATAAGGAGTTAGGGCTCGATCTAATTGAACCTTTTCAAGATCAGCCTCGCAAACCTCGACGACCACCCGCGGGGGAAGAAATGAAAGATGAGGGAGTAGGAGATCCTATCAAAATGTTGCTCAAGGAGGCCCTTGAGAAACAAAGGAATGTGATGATGGAAACCTTTTCCCAGATCGTTCAACGTATGGCCACTAGCGGCACATCTACATCCAACAACCACTTTGGAGGTGCCACTCCTTTTAAGGTACAAGTAGACTTTGACATTCCCATATTTTAGGGCCAAATAGATGCAGATGTCGTAGATAGATGGATGAATCTATTAGAAAGATATTTCTCATTTCATGACATTTTCAACCGAGAAAGGATTATTTTTGCACTCCTTAAAGCCACCCTCCATGTCAAGGACTAGTGGGAAACCTACTAGGAGGAACAGGGTGAGGGGGAACCCTCTCTGTTCTCGGTCACACCCACTTGGAATTCTTTCTGAGACTCCATCAAGAAACATTATTATTCCATGGGGAGCTATGAGGACAAATACATACAATGGACTACACTGCAGCAACAAAGGGACCAAGATGTGCATGAGCTGATGAATCTATTTCATACCCTATGCACAAAGTTGGGTATCAAAGATTCAGAGAAATATTTGGTGTTAAAGTACCGCATTTGTCTGCATAGATACATTCAGAAGGAAATGGAGTTCCTCGACATCTTGTCACTTGGTGCGGCATACCGATATGCTGCCAAGATTGAGCAGAAGTTCAAATAGATGAAGTGAGACTTTGGGTCTGCGAATCAGAAGCAAGGGAAAGGTACCCCCAAAACATAGAACAAAAGACCAAGACAAGCGGGGTGACCCAAGACAAACCGCCAAAGCCGCAAGCAAAGAACAACAACACGAAGCCAAAAATGCACATGGGGAAGTGGTGTGAGTTCCATAAGAGCTCCACCCACAACACAAGTGAGTGTTGGGCCAAGTAGTCACTTGTAGCCTAGTTGAAGGCTTTTGAATCATATGCATGGTCCAACTTTGAACCAGAACCCGACAAGGGGAATGATAGCGGGAAGCATATTATTGATGTGGATCCCAACGCCAGCGTTGCCACCACGAAGATCCATAAGGAGGAACCAGAAGACCAAGAAGACCTAGAAGAGGTAGATCGTCTCTTCCATTCCAAGATGTGGGTAAAGGGTTCTTCGTTACAGTTCATTGTCGACAGCGGGAGCCAAAAGAACCACATCTCGATAGAGGTCGTAAAGCGGTTGGGCTTGTTGACCACAACACACCCACAAGTATACACCATCGGGTGGTTGCACCAAGGACAAGACCTCCACGTCAGCCAACAATGTTTCCTTCCCTACAACATCAACCCCTTCACGTATGAGATAGTGTCTAACATTGCTTCTCTTGTTGTTTATGATGTATTATTAAGCCAACCGTACTTGTTGAAGAGACATGCTGTGTATGAGTCCAGGCCTCGTGCTGTTAATATCACTTTGGGAAATAAGTTGTACAGGATACCAGAGATAGCACCGCATACCAACATCTCTTTGGTTACTGCAAAATAATGCGGTAAGATCATTTCCAAAACCAGGAAATCTATTTTCCTGATGATCCACCCTCATGGAAAGAAGAAGACTGTGGCCATGACCTCTAGAGAGAACCCCTCTGCACGGTAACAACAGATGGATAAGGTTGTGGAGGAGTACAGGGACATCTTCACCTCCATCGCAGGGGTGCCTCTACATTTCCAGGTCAAGCACCCCATTGATCTAACCCCAGGTGCGCCACTACCCAATGGACCAATCTATCGACACTCTTTTCTAGAGAATGACGAAATCAAGAGGCAGATTCAGGAGCTATTGCAAAAAGGTCACATCTGGTCGAGTTCATCGCCTTGTGGGAGTCCAATCGTGTTCGTGCAGAAGAAGGATTGGACTTGGAGATACTGCATTGACTATTGGGCACTGAACAAGATCACTGTTCGGAATAGGTACTCGATCCCACAGATTGATGACCTTCTAGACCAACTCAAGTGGGAAAACTATTTCAGCAAGATCGACCTGAAGTCTGGATATCACTAGGTACCAATCAAACCCTCTAATGTGTGGAAGACTTCATTCAAATCCAAGAAGGGTCGTTTCAAATGGTTGTTCATGCCTTTTAGGTTGATGAATGCCCTTGTAACCTTCATGAGGCTAATGGACAACATCTTGGGCCATTCACCAATTCATTTGTAGTGGTTTGCTTGGATGACAATATGATCTTCAGCTGGAGTTGGGAAGAGCACCTCCACCACATCCGACAGGTCTTCCAAACACTATGGAAACACAAGTTGTGTGGAAATTTGGGGAAATGCACTTTTGGCATGACCCAAGTTCAGTATCTAGGATACATTATTGATGAGTGGGGGGTGCATGTGGATCCAACAAAGATCCAAGTCATTCGAGATTGGCCAGCCCCAACCACCGTAACATAGCTCCGCATCTTTTTGGGTCTTTCCAACTTCTACCACAGGTTCATGTTGGGATTCTCTCATATCACTTGACCCTTGAGTTAAGTCACCAAGGGAGGAGCGAAAGAAAAATTCTTTTGGTGTGAATATCAACAGAAGGCATTCGAGGAGTTGAAGCATCGCCTCTGCTCTACATCAATGCTCACATTACCAGACTTGCAACAACCATTTGAGATCAAGACAGATGCCTCTGACTATGCTATTGGGGCAGTCCTTACTCAACATGGGCATCTACTAGCATATCATAGTGAGACACTTTCCGACACAGTCTAGAATTATCCCACTTATGAAAAAGAGATGTATTCCATTATGCAGTCTTGTCGGAAATGGAAGCATTACATTTTGGTAAAGGAAATGGTCATCCAAACAGACCATCGACCCCTGTAGTTCATATAGACACAAGGGAAGTTGCAGAACGATCACCATTAGAAGTGGTCCACATACCTGTAACAGTTTCATTTGAACATTAAGTACAAGAAAGGCAACACCAATAATATTATAGACTACCTCAGCCGACCACCCATAGTGGTGCTAACCACTATGCTCAACTCTTGTGGGAACGAGACTTCTGATAGGCCACTTCTCTACACAAGTGATCTTGAATTCATCCACACATACAATACAAGCTTGGAGGGTAAGCAAGTTCCCAATTTTCACCTCCAAGATGCCCTGCTATGTCACCTGGGACACCTTTGTGTTCCTTCAAGTGAGCGTGCCAAGATGATTTTGGAGGCTCACTACAGTCGGGTCGCTAGGAATTTTGAGGTCGAAAAAACTGTGGTAGTACTGAAAAAGTTTTTCTATTGGTCGAACCTTCGACAAGATGTCGAGAAGTACATCAAGTCTTTCACTTCTTGCACCATTGCCAAACTGACCATCAAGAAGCAAAGCCTATATAATATGTTTCCTACCCCCATTCAAGCTTGGGAATCCATATCTATCTATTACATGTCGGGCCTTCCTTCTACTAAGCATGGAAATGACTATGTTTTTGTGGTCATCGACAGATTCTTGAAGATTTCCATTATGATGGCCTGCAAGAAGAATATCACAACAGAAGCCACTGCTAAACTCTTTTTTGAATGAGTGTGGGTACACTTTGGGGTCCCACGGTCTATCATCTCAGATCGGGATAGTAGGTTCCTCAGTACATTTTGGTCTAGCCTATGGTCGATGTTGGACACCAATCTCACCAAGTCCACAACTTTCCATCTGCAAAATGATGGCCAGACAGACGTCGTCAACCAGATGATCATACAAATTTTGCGCATGTACAACTCAAACCATCCATGCACATGGGATGAGAGCCTCCCCTATGTACAACACAGCTACAACTGGGCTCTCCATAGCTCAACCAACCACATCCCCTTTCAGGTGGGCTTGGGATTCCAGCCACTATGTCCCATTGACGTAGCCATGCCATTTGTGGCTACTTAGGAAGATTTAGCTCATGTCCAGTATGAGGCTGACAAGGAAAACAACTTCATTAAGTGCATTCAACACATCTGCCAACAGGTTCATGACATCTTGGAGAGAGCCAATTCTAAGTACAAGCAGTGACATGATCAACAATGGGTGCCACACAATTTCCAAGTGGGAGACAAAATGTGGCTCCATTTGCAAAAGGCGCCACTCGCTGGACCCCACCGCAAGCTTCACCCACTTCGATATTGGTCGTACACCATCACCAAGGTTGTAGGGGACAACTCCTTTGAGCTCAACATTCCACCATTCCTTGGTCTACACCCAGTGTTCAATGTAGACTACCTTCAACCCTACTTTCCATCTCTACTAGACACATCTGACATGGAAGAACAACTCACACCAACAGAGTTAAATCCAGACTACATGGAACAAGCCAAAACCGATCATATCATGGATACACATATCAAGCGCACCCAAAAATAAAGGATATCGTTATATCTAGTTTTCAAAGCATGCCAACTCCTCCAATAAGGAAAGTGGCTCACCAGGGACCAAGTTCAACAGAAGTTTTCTCATCTCATGGAGGAACTCAACGCAATGGGGACGATTACTTCCTAAGGGGGGATGAATGATCCAGGTGGATATTGGTGGCCACCCATGTATCCCACTTGGACCCCCACCATTGTTTCTTTCATTTTTCAGCTTTCTCACAATTTACTATTTTTAACATTTTTTCAGGTCTTGAACTTCTGGAGTCGTTTTGAGGTCCTAAACGATGTTTTTTGAGAAAACGAGGAGCAACATGGTACAAAGTTACATGTTTCTCACCCAAAATTTGTAGTCCTCAGATAGATATTTCTAATGAGGTATTGAGCATGTCAAACAAAGATCGTATGCCAAAGTTACGTCCCCGGGAAGTTGATGTACCAATTTACCCAAACGGCGCTCATAGTCTTGGTGTTTCATCTCCTAGGGTTAGGTATTTGGATGTTTAGGGTTTTCCATTCTTTCTCAATAATAATAGGCCTTCGAGCCTCATTGTAACATAGTTCAGTGGCCAGTAGAAGCCACATCTCTTCTCAGAGATAAGCTACCAATGCCCTAGCTAGTTCATTTCCATTATGTTTGTAAGTGTATTTCAGTGATTTGTTATTAATGAAATGAAATCTTATTTCCGATGCATCTCTACATTTATGTGTATTTTTGTATTTCAATGTGTTCCTACATAAATCTGGATCAAACTTATAACTTCAAAACAAATTCCAATTAAAAATTTGTAAAGAATCCTATATTTTACCTATAATTGGGTTCGAAAGTGTATTACTTCTAATTTTTCGATTGAACCATGTATTTTTATTTTTACTTTATGTCCATCATGTCTCCAAAAGAATAATTTCCATCTATCATAATCTTGGAGAATCAGGATGAGAGAATAACTTCCATCTATCATAATCATGGAGAATCAAGATGATTGTAAGCAATCGTTCTTGAAAAAATAGGTAGTGTTGGCGTTGTACCTTGTGATGCCATTGTTGAAGATGACTTTGATGTTCTATGCCTAAGCACATCCTTATTATGTGCCTTGCATCCTTGTGACTCACTGCTCTTCCCTATCTCTATCTGCACACTGCTCTTCCCTATTAAGGAAAATACCTAATTACATCCTTAACTAGTTAATTGGTTTTTTACCATTACAGGAGTTGGTAAACCTATGTAACGTTTTGTAACAATATTGTGTAACTTTATTTTCATATTAATAGAGTACACATCAATATTGTAATGTGTTGCATCAATTTTCTCTCTACTTAAGCTTTTTATGGTATCAGAGCGGGTGTGGGCCTCACTCCATCACTGGAGGACCCAGGGACCCATGGCTATGGAAGTTTGTTTAGAGAAAAGGAATCGTTGTTGGAACTGTCTCTACTCTTATATTTGGAATTGCTAAACATACTTGGGATTCTCTCTTTAAGCCCATTTGTATTACTTTGTTTGATACTCCATCTATCTTGATGAAAATTATTTTGTGAAATTTGGATTTTATATGAAAGTTTCATTGAAATTTGAAAAGTGATTTCAAAACATAACCTTGGAGAGACACTATTTCTGTTGGTTTTCTAAGCAAGGTAAACCTTTTTGGAAGACCTCGGAGGTACTGGAGATCATTCTGTGTAAACCCTCAACTATTTTCCCGTGCACTGGAAGAGCAATCATGGATCTTCCATCACGAAAGACACACAATACAAGATAGTTGAGAATATGAAAGACCGAGTGGCCTGAGAAAGATCAGGTCAGGTAGGTAGATTTGTTTGTTGACGTAAAGTCTAAGAAAGTGAAATTTGGACCTCATTAAAACTCAAAGAGAGAGGGAATCTACAACAAAAAGTAGCGAATCAAGGATAGCATATTCAAGAAGAGAAATTTTAGAGTGACTTAGAACCCCTGAAGAAAGGGTCAAAATATTGAGAACTGTAAGCATTACAGTAAGCATTATTCAAAAAAATGCACTATTATTTTAAAAGAGGATAAATGAATTGTTTTATTTCAAATCTAAAATAGGTTTATAAAAGCAAGTGGTTTATCTTAAATTTTAATTTCAAGAGTCATGTGATTTATTTTTGGTATTGGTAAAGAGATACCAAGAAGTGAGTCAAGAATTAAAATTTTATGCCAAGGTGAATTGAAAATGTATTTTATGAAGTGAAAATGTAGTGTATGGGAGATATTCATGGTCATTTAAAAAAAAATCATATTTAATGGAGGATTTATGCTAAAGTGAAATTGGTGTAACTAGTCTATTCATGCCAATGTCAAAGGAAAACTAAAGTCATGGAACATGTCAAAGGTTTGCATGTTGATGTAAAATGTTGCGAAATTTTTGGAATTATTATTGATAATACTTGTATTGAGATTCAAGACCTCAATATGAAGTTGATGTTATTTTTTTATAATTCACGACTCTAATAAATGATAGGAGAATATGGAAATCCAAGACGAAGGCAAATTCAAGAGGAAAAATGAAAACACATGGTGATGAGATTTATTTTGGGATTGATAAATAAAGTTGCAAACAAAGAAGAAATTTCAGTGAACCAAAGAAGCATATTCCAGTCACGCCAGCATAGTCGATAGATGAAGAAGAGTCACAATGGAGTGAATAATCTGCAAGACAGAAAAATAAGATTCTAGTCAGGCCAACATCGTCGATAGATGAAGAAGAGTCATCATGGAGTGAATATTGTGCAAGACAAAAAATCGAGGCTTCCAGGGAGAAGAAGATGCAAGACAAAAGTATTTCCTCTTCTATTGTTCAAGATAAAGTATCATTGGCACTGAGCCATTTTTTGGACAACGTTTCCACATTATTGAGCATTAAAAACTACATGGAGAAACCCTCAGCCCAAAAAATAAAGGATTGGATAAGAAGCTATGAATATTGAAGGAGAAGCCACGAAGTCGTGAAGAAGGAAGATAGGAAGATACATAAAGAAAAAGTGGAGAAGACCACAGAGATTGAATGAAACAAAATGGAACAAAATTTTGGTTTTTCAATCACTAGCAAATATAAGAAGAAATGAAATGTTGTAATTTGAGGGGTGCATGTAAGGTTGTACCCGACAGCCTAGTAGAAACTTCAGTAAGTTTTTTGGTCCCAGTTGTAACAAGTTGTTGTAGAATTTTTTATATGAAAGATGTGTTCCCCATGTTCAGTAAGCCCTGATTGAGTCAGACCTACATAGGTCATTATGTGATCATGTAGTGTGTATCCCTAGTTTCAAGCAGCATGAATCATTGGCCATGATACATCACAACTATTCTTGGTTTCAAACAACATGAAACATTGGAAATGGTAGAGACGACACTTTAAGTTGTGGAATAAACCACTAGGTAGGTACAAAGGTGTTAGTAGGATTACTTGTATCTAAGCTTGATTTTGAATCTGAGAATTTCAATATTCGATTTACAAGGGGGAAATGTGAGATAGATTATTCTCAGAGTTGGTTAGAACCAGGTTTTGTTTAAGGTGGAGTGTGTAGTCTATTGCATTGGACGTTGGTGATAATGATAGTTTTTATCGGATGTAATTAATAGGGAGTGTTAAGGAAAATATCTAATTACATCCTTAACTAGTTAATTAGTTGATTACCATTACAGGAGTTGGTAAACCTCCATAATGTTTTGTAACTATATTATGTAACTATATGTTCATATTAATAAAGTATACATCAATAGTGTAACATGTTGCATCAATTATGTCTCTACTCAATCTTTTCATTCCCTATCTCTATTCATCTCGAGGACTCAGGAAAATCTAAAATTGAGTTGTTGACCCAAATTTCCATAATGGATACAATCTACAAATTCCATTGTCTAGAGTAAAGGGTTGTGGGTGGTGTTGGGTATGTGTTATATTCTTTGCATGTGTGTGTGTCAGTGCATCAGATTTGACAATTGCATATGACAATCCCTCGTACTAGT
>ML782546.1:266739-296692 GCA_009831015.1 Picea engelmannii | reverse complement strand
CCTGGTTATGCACATTGTTCGGGCAGTTTTTGGGCGATTTTTGCTATTTTTAGAGGATTTTTCTATTTTTAGCGGTTTTGTAAATTAATCCCGGATTAAGGGATTAGGGTTTTGGTATCTACGAAATACCTAAAAACATTGTATATATATTGTATAGTGAATGGTGAAATTTGATATAATGAATATAAGAAAGGTTTTCCCGGTTGAGGGTTTCCGGTATAAATATTTGTGTACTATGTGAATGAGCCATTGATTAAATTATGTTTTTCTTAAGAACCGATATGCATTGCTTTACTTCACAGGTTTAAACTTACATGTGGTATTTGAGCTCGATTTTGGCTTCATAGGGACGCCCTTGTTGTTGAGGGTTTGGCTCGGTCTTGATAGATCAAGTTTATCTTGGGTATGTGATAAACTTGGGTTTAGTGGGAGCTTTTGCAGTGGAGATCCGAGTATAGAAAGAGGAATGGTGAGCTCGTCTAGAATCGAGATAGAGAAGTTCAATGGTAAAAACTTTAAGCTATGGAATCTCAATATGGAGGACCTTCTTGTAGACAAAGAACAATGGATTGTTGTGGATCCTGGTACACAGGCTACTGGTACATTTTCTACTAGCACACATGCTACTGGTACACAACCTACTAGTACTCAAACTACTAGTACACCAGCTATTGGTATGTTGAAGGAAGATTGGGAGAAGTTAGACAAAAGAGAAAGGAGTATTATTCGACTCTGCCTGGCAGATTCAGTTTTGTTGAATGTCTCAGGAGAATCTACAGCCAAGGAACTATGGGATAAGTTGGGGTAATCTACAGCGAGACTCTTGGGATAATTTGGTTGTATCAATAGATAGGTTGTCTAGAACCTAATCAATTAATGGCAGAGGCAAAATGATCCTTCTACGTGGCCTTATTCAGGGATCTATAATCCACACACACTCTCCATTTACCATTATTTTTACACACAATAACCAGAGGTGAAACCCACTCATTGTCTGATACAGGGTAGATGAATCATGCATTAAGAAGTTTATGTAGTTCTTCTTTAACAATCTCTTTAATATTAGGGTTCATTCTCCTTTGGGGTTGGAAAATGGGTCAACATTCTTCCTTAATGTATATATGGTGGGTGCATAGTTCATAGGAAATTCCTTTCATATCCATGTAATCCCAGGAAAATGCCTCTTTATGTTCAATCAATAACTTCATCAATTGTTCAGTTTCAACAGAAGATAAATCAGGATTGATGTTTAGGGTTTTCCAAGTTTGATTTCTATAGCGATGCTCTTAGAACTGATTTTAGGAAATAATTCAGTTGTTTTAGTGTCTGATGTTACAACTGAACTAACTTGATTTACAACAGTTTCAGAGAATATCTCTGCGCTGACTCCTTCCTAGGCAGTAGGGTCAAAGATTCTACTCAATTGGTGATACGTGTTTGGTGTAACAAAAGAGGCGTCACTGATAAAGATATTGATTATCTCATCCTATGTCTTGTCATTGAAACTGAGGGCTTTTCCTATGGTTACCATAGGCAGAGTGCATTCATCATCAATGTCCATCCATAAAGAATTTCCGGGTTCCACACTAGGTGTAGCATGAGGATAAAGGGTAAGTTTCTTGGTATCATAATGATCAGAGATGGTCATTGAACCAGATCTACAACAAATTAAGGAATTAGATTTAGCTAACCATGGTCTTCCTAGAATTAGTAAATGACCCCCCAAATGGGTTTTAGGTTGAAATATGATAAAATCAGCTGGATACTCCCATGAATCAACTGAAATAACTAGATCATTGATTACTCTTTTTGGCTTGATAGTGGAACGATCAACTAATTCTAAAATAGTAGGAGTAGGTTAGGCTTGCATCATGAGTTGCAACAATTTTGTCGTCTCTATTTGCATAATGTTAATTTCTTCCCCTAAATCAACTAACACATCAAGAATAAATGTTTGTCCAATTTTGATAGTGACTGTAGGGTTTCTTGGGTCGCCATATTTAATAGGTGGGTTTTTTTCTAACATCAGTTCAAAAAATTCTCCCACTACGTGTACTGTGAGGGGATCCCTAGGTTTCCTTCGAGGCTTTTTGATACAAAGGTCTCTCACAGTCTTCTCCTAAATAGGGACATCTCTAATCTCTTGCAATAGTCGAATGTTAACATACAAATTTTGCAATTCTTCTAAGAGATTGAAGGATGCTAATTCCACGGTTTTGGTAATTTCCAATCTTCCAGGGAATGGGGGTCTACTAGTTCTATGATAGGTTCATCAATTTCTTCTATATCAGCAGATGGTTTTTCCCCTGATTCCTTGTCTGATTCTGAAGATGGAGCATCTTCAATTATTGGCTCGACTGTTCTCCCTGATCTTAATTTTATCTCATCACAAGGCATAGGGGTAATAGACATAGATGTCACGTTGTGTATATCAATATTTTGAACAACCTTATTATTTGGATTTGGGTTAGGTTGCACATGCATCTGAGGTCGTCAGGGAGGATTGTTCTGTGGGGCATTGGGAGGTAACTGCAGTTGTTTCTACTGGTACTAGGGTTGGAACTGTTGTTGATAGGGTTTATGCTGGTGAGGGTTTTGATAAGTGAGTTGTTGTTGAGGGCCTTTCCAATATGGGTTTCATTTCCTAGGATTATTTTGTTGTTGGGACATAGGTACCCATGCATTGGGATCTTGATAAGGAGGTGGCATCGGATTTGGAGGGGGGGCATTCATCTGGACATATTGAAGTAGATTGTTCACATTATTCCAATAATTAAGTGCTGAAGGAGAGAATTGAGGGTTTAAACCTTGACTTCATGGATGTGATTATCTCCTCTATTTTATTAGATAGGCAGCCTGTGCTTCCTCATTAGTCACCTTTATTGATTATTTTACACATGGTAGGAGGCACATTTTTCAGTGGCATGATCTAATTTACAAATAAGACATACTTGGACGTTGTTCAGTGGGCACTCCCTTGGTGGATGTTTGTCTCTGCATTTCGGACAAAAAATGGACAATGCACGATATGATTTTGTTTGATATGTAGAGTATCAATTTGTGAAGAAAAAGAAGTAATCATTTTTGTTTTGAAATCTTCTAACAGATTACCTATTTCTTCTCTTGTTTCCCATCCGTTGGCTAATTTGTGTACCCTTGAAAAAGTGGCATCCCTGGTAGATGACTTATTCCTTGTATATCCTCGAGAGCATCTCTTAAAAAAAATTACATTGTCTTCATAAGATTCCAATATATCTTCCTTGCCAAGCATATTCAACATATCTAAACAATCATCTCTAACCCCTTTTAGTAAAATAGTTTTGAGAATGTCCTTACTTACATCCGAATGTCTATACCTTTGTATATTATACTGGAGTCCTCCACAAAATATTCAAGGGTCTCATCCTCCTTCTGAGAAAACTTAAACAACTACTCTCTTTGTTCCCTCATTCGGCAGTAGTCTTGGTATTTGTTCAGGAAAAGCTGCCTCATTTGTCCCCATGTTGAAATATTCTCTCCTCCAAGGCTCATGAACCATCTTAATGCATTACCCTTCAATGTAGCTGGAAACAATTTAAGGTTTTGCACAGTGGTAGTGTAGTCATAGCTTCTACACAGAATATCAAATTCAAACAAAAACTCATATGGATCCTCAGTGGATAATCCATGGAAATTTGGCAGGGCTGAGAGAGGTATGTTATTCATAGGATCCACCCCCCATGCAAGAATATTAGTAATAGGAAAGACCAGGGTAGAGATAATATTTTCATCATTTACATGATCTTCATTATTCACTAGATCCTAATGATGGAGCTCTTCTCCATTTTCTCCTTGATTTTCCTTACGTTCTCTTTCTCTCCACTCAATACGGAAGGTGTCCCACTCCTCTTTAGTGAGTATCTATCTGTTTATCTAATAAACAACTTCTTCTGGCTTTTCCCTATTCCAATCTACACTTTCTTGATCTTCAATATTCTCTAGTATTGCGTGCTGATTTGTTGGTGAAAAATCTTCATCTTCAACCCCTGATGAAAATGATGTTTCAAAATGGGGTAGTTCTGATGTCTGAGGAATATGTCTTCTTGGAGGATTTGAAGGGAGAAAGATAGATCCCAAAGAAGAATCTTCTATGGCTATAATCTCATAAAAAAAGGTTGTCCTTCCCAGTGCAGGATTCCTTCCACCACGTCCTATGGTACCTGTAGGGTTAGTATTTTTGGGGATACATCCTCTTGTTCCTCGATTCATGCAGACTACTCATTCCTAAGAAAATAAAACTAATGTGATTACAAGAATCTATAATTATCTTCCCCAACAACGGTGCAAAAATGTTGGGCACTTTAGTTGTCTAAATAAATAGATATATAATTAAGGTGTTCAATATGAATTGTCAAACCCAGGGAAGTTTTTTTAATGCAAGATAATTGTGCCCAGTCTATTCTAGATCATGAAAGAAAACACTAATAAATTGGAGTAAGGAAAATTAGCAGCAAAAGAAATAGAGTTGAAAAGTTGAACACTAACACAAGTTGTTGACATAGCTGGAGTTCTACAGAATTGAAATCACACTTGCATAATTGAAATCTAATTTGATACGCGTATAAGAATCTTGGATTATATAATATATTCTAATTTTCTATTTTACTCTTGTAGAAGGAAGTTCTGTGCTAATTGTTGAAAGGAAGTCTACTTAATTACAGAAAGGGAATTCACACTTTTATTTTCTTTTGCTTGAAAACAAATATTTAATCTAATGAAGAAAAGTTAAAGCAATTCTCCAGTAGTATTCAATAATTGACTCTAACTCTCATGAGACACATTGATGTGCATTTAACAGAAAGGGATTGAATTGTAACAACAAATTTACTCTAGAAATGATAAACAAATAAATCATCCAAATCAAAGCAGTTAATATAAAACTCAAAACATGGGGGAGTCTGTGGGGAAGGTGGGCCCTTTCCTTCTCACTGAATCCACTCAAAAAGACTACAGTAGGTTGGAGAAACTAAAATCACTTTCTTTATT
Organism: Picea engelmannii; assembly: GCA_009831015.1. Classification (NCBI taxonomy): domain Eukaryota; kingdom Viridiplantae; phylum Streptophyta; class Pinopsida; order Pinales; family Pinaceae; genus Picea; species Picea engelmannii. Next base: position 291,667 of record ML782546.1, on the reverse strand, counting down.
AAATCTCCAAAATGTTCAGATACAAAAATGCTTCACTTTGCTCTCTATTCCATAGTTAATCTTTTTCACCCTAATGATTACAAAAGATTTGTTATTTAAAGACAGAGACATTCAGTTGAAACAGACTCGGTACAACCTTGAGAATTGAAGATTCTCAAGCTGTTCGTATGATATAAAAGATCTTCCATCTTCAAAAAATATGGAAATAATCTTGATCACCAGCATGAGCCAAAATGTGTAACAACCTTGAGGATCTGTCTTCAAAACGTGTAACAACCTTGAGGATATGTTTTCAGGATATGGATTTGAATGATATGCCATCTTCCATAATCAATAGGAGTCTGTTGTAGCAGGTGTAACAGCTTCCAAAAAAGGTGCGCGATTGATGTAGTCATGTAACATCATGCAGAATGGGTGCACAACTGTAACAGCTGGTGTAACAGCATCGATATTTCTTCAAGACTTGGTTGTTTTTATTTAATCTACACATTTTGATTATTAGTTGAGAATTCATGGGTAAAATATGAGAAACCATACTAATCAAACATGTTAAGTAAATAAGAATACAAAATCAAGATCAATGATTCATACCTTGGGAAAAAGGTCTTAGCAAACAGTATATTAGGCATTTTAGCATAGAAATGATAAGGTTGAATGAGAAAAAGGTATAGTGAAAAAGGGACATTTATGGGTCCTAACAACGGGCATCGAGCGAGTGCAAGTGTGCACAGAGAGAAATCTTTCTTGAGTTTAGGGAGAAGAGTATCAAAGGAATATACTCACAGAGTTGTTGAACATTCTATTGAAAATGCTCAGCAAGGTGTGCTTTGAGCAGAAGGTTGCCAGGAGGGCACAAAGTTTTCCTTTGAAAGGAAATAGAAGGGTATGGACCCTTAGAAGACTAAGTAAATCAAAAATCTCAGAAGAGATAATGCTTATGAGAGAGAAGACGAGATCCGAGAGGCAGACTCACAGGAGAAAGGTCAAAGGACAAAGCATTTGAACACTGACAAAACATTCCAAGGAGGAAGAAGTCAAAAGCTAGAGAGGAGGAGTGACAACAACCGCCAGATCGATTGTGGGGAGAAGCGAGGATTGTTGATCTGGTCTTGGTCAGAAAGGACCGAAGTACAAAAGATAATCAAGGCCATTGATTTGGAGGGGATGCATGGTAGAAAATATGTCACTCTGGGGAAATTAACTCTGGAGAATTGTGTCTGTGGAGACGTGAGAACTCTCGAAGGCCGAAGAGCCAGAGTTCATCAGAACCGTTTGATTGTTGAGGAAATGTGTCAATAGATCTTCCACTCCGAAAGATTGTCATACGTGGAAAATAAAATAGTTGAGAGTTGAAACTCCCAAGGGCCAGAGAGTCGGAATCAACCGTAGCTATTGATTTGGGAAGGAAGCTATGTGTCGACAGATTGTGTAGATTTGTGATCGTGTGTGGAAGGAGGAAATAAGGTAGAAATGGAAGGATAAATAACATTTGTTGATCACAGATCATTGCTAAGGGATTGGAGATCGATGAAAGAGATGGATTGTGGGGCCAAAACTTGCTCGGATGTTAAAAACCTGAGAGCGGGCTGCAATTTATACCATAGTTTTAACAAAGTGCTACGTGGAAACTGGAGGTGAATTGCGGGGAGAAAAGCGATTTGGCCTAAAACCACTCTTGCCCACACCTACAATCATAGTTTTCCACAAGGTCATATCCCATGGTCTTATGAAGGAAAGGGGCTAGCGCCTGAAACTTGGAGTTTTGGAAGTGCATAGGAATAGCCCGTGCGTCTGTCAGGACCTAAACACAAAAGGAAATAGGACCCGTGTTTAATTGTTTTGGGTTCAATCACAAGCCCAAAGAGTCAATTCGACTCAAAATATTGAAAGATCCTTTGACTGGGAGGTCAACAGACCCCGCTGATGTGGGGGCATTGCGTCGAAAGTGCTCTGGGCATGAATATTCATGCACAATGATCACGGTGAGAGCACAAGGAGATTTAGGAATCAAGGAAGAATTGAATACTTATGGGATCAACAAGAAAAACTTTTATATGGAGAAGGAAGTTGCCGCAATTTTTGTGGTAGAAAGTATGTTACGGCTTGTTGGTTCATCAAGAGGAAAGAATGCTTGCATGTTGCAATTTTTCTTGGTGATGTTGTTGCATAAGGAAGGAAGCAACAAAGAGATGAAGTGTTGGTTATAAGTTTGATAAAAGAAGCATGAAATATTCTACTTCCATCAGACTTTCAGGTAGTATAAAATTTATTAATGGCAGTCATGCAGGTATGAGTTTTATTACTCTTTTTGCATAATTGTTGAAAGGAAATTTAGGTAAGAATTTCCTCAGCGAGAGTCATTATATAAAATCACATGATTATATTATTGAATGCATACCAATGGAAGTGGTAAAATCTGGAGGCCTATATTAATTCAAATCTTTTTAACTTTTGAATGCACACACTCACATAGTAGAATGTCATGTTAATTTTTTTATGGGGTGATACTCAAAGAAAATTAAAAGATAAGAAATTCTTATAAGAATGCATGCCAGTAATCTAGTCATGTATGAGACCAGGACATGGTTGGATATGGCAAGGTATGGATATGGAAATGTTATGAGCCACACGGGTACTAAAAGCTTCCTACCTTTAATTAAAACTTGTACTACAACCTTTTTGCTAACACTAATGTACACCACAAAATTATATTCCTGGTGTAGTGTTCGGGTCGAAAAGGAAGGCATCCAATTGATTGGGAAGACAATAGGAAGTGTGTGGAGAATGTGTCAACACATTGACCAGAATTCCAACTCATGGATGGTGAGATACATGAATGAGATAAAGAGCATTATGTAAATCAATACAAGGGTGCACTGAATAAATAGGCATTGAGAGTTGTACTCATGTCTAGTAGGGGCAGAGTTGCACTCATACATGATGGAATTATATACTTAAATTCACTTTGTTGAATGTGTTTTGGCATGGAAATAATTATACTAATGGATAAAATGTTCCTAACTCATGAAGTTGAGAACATTTCAGGAACTGTTAAACATTGCAATGGGAAAGTTGAAAGCCATCTAGTCACAAGAACAGAGACTACAAAAAATTTTATGTTCAAAAAATTGAAATAATAAACTTTATGTTGTTAATTATGAACATGAATATGCATAGAATGATGAGTCATTCTATTTGGTTAAATTGTTTGGTAACTATGATTGAATTTCTAGGTGCATGCAATTCTAAGATCATTGCATAAGGTGTTGTACATGTTGAATTATGATGTACAAAAAATATTGACAATTTGTTGGATGTATGCAAGAGGAAGCATTACAGGAAAAATGGTATGCAGTTTGGTGCCTATGGAAAACCACAAGGATGGTTGCATTCATAATTTGGCAAAAAACAAGAAGAATTATGAAATGGAATTCCTGTTTTGGGAAAAAAAAAATTGAATTCTCTTTTGAACTAATTGGAGTTCCTAAATGAATTATTTTATGTTTTCTCATGATAACTGCATGTGGGTGATGAAGATGACATGTTGATTAAAGTTAGAATGTTGATTACAAAGAGTAGCTCGACAAGATGTTGATTGGAGACCTCTGAGGGCAGTTGGAACTCCTCGAACCATGATGCTCTGAGACTTACAGTCTGGCATGTTGTTGAATCCCAAGGAAAGGGAGGTGTAACAATCGACGAACTGTGTGAAAGTGAAGGTGCACACTCCTAGGGTGGGATAGGCATGTGGGGAAGAGAGACTATGGGTTGGAATGTTGTTGGGGTTTGGTAGCTTGGCCTAGACCATGTTGATATGGAAGACTTCTTAATCAAAATATAAGTATCAATTCTTTATTTAGTGTATGCTATGTATCTCGTAATTCGTATACAAGTTATAATGTTATTAGAATTGCATGTAGATATATTGCATGTATGTTCTAATGATTCTTCCAAATGAATAGGGGTACGGTAAGAGTGTTTAAGTCTATGGATTCATAACACTGTTGATATTTTATCAATGGATGGAACATCATGGATATACAACCATTCAGTTCTTTCAATGAGGTTTAATTGAAGCATGTAACAAGGAACAATGAGTTGAATGCTTTCCTGAAGAAAATCTAGGGAATAGATAAATTGAGTTTCAGCTGTAGCATGGATACCAGAATTGGTGCTTGAAAGTAAATATGGATAATGGGCTTCCAATAGCTAAAGCTTGCAGATTTTTGAAGAATTTTTGAATTATATATGTATAAACAAGTTGCACTAAGGATAGTCCAAAAATAAGGGGAGGGGATTGTAATATCCCCTGGTAGAGCCCTAGTTGTAAATATGAATTTTAAACATGTTTGTTAGGCTGGTGAACCGAGTTATAATAAGCTAGGAGGTTTATGTGATGATTATGCCAGGAGCCTAATATTTTGTTTGTATATTTAATTATGCAGATCATTAATAAAAATAAAAACACTTTTGTGTGTAGACCAACCACGAAGAAGAGTTATGGGGGACAAAGCTCCACTAGGTTGGGTAAGGAAGGGGGGATAAGTATTTGGGCCTAGGGGATAAGTTAGGGGCCTTACCTCTAGAGGAATAATATTTTAATATCATTTCTTAAAAGATAAGGTGGAGATATTATGTTTTGTTATCTTAAGTTCCTGGTGGTTGGGGATGTAGGATAAATGGAGCGCATGCAGCTCAGGAAGACAAGTTTCGACCTGGCCTCATGAAATTAAAAGATAAAGCGCTAGTTGTGTTGTTGGGGGGGATTGCTATTCTTGACCCACTGTCTAACTGTTAACCAGGGAATCCATCATAGATCTCTGGAACCAGTAACCCATGAGTCAATCGTGTTGGTAGTTCATTGGTCATTCGGCCATCCTCCACGTGATTTCATGAGGCCTTTCTCCCATACTCCATATGAACCCGAGACCTAGGTGGTCAATCTCGGATAACCACGCATATTTGAAAAGGAGAATGAAAATCTAACCTGTGTGATTCCATGAACCCAGTCTATCTTCACCCAAATAGTTGATTTTGTAACTGAACCATTTTGAGTTGTTGGCTTCTGTGGAGAGTTAGGTTGTTTCACAATTGTCGGTTGTTGCGGCCACGTAGTTCCTATACTAAGTGTGGCTTGCTACCATTGGTTGTTTCTTACTGAGCCTTGATATGTCCTAGTGTTTGACTGTTGTCTTGTTGGGTGTCCATACTCATTTTTCCCTATTGTTGTTGTTGTTACTGTCATCCGTACTCAACTGTAGAAGAGTTTAAGACTAGTTGAAAATATTGGTTATCAGACTTGTGAGAAGCTCTCCCAGGTGAGAGAGTTTGCTGGGAAGTGAATTCTCCTAGAAGGGAGTCCCATAGCAGCCACAATACTCTGAGACTTCTTGTCTAACCTATTGTTAAAGCCCAAGGTAAGCGAGGCGTACTAGCCGATGGAATTGTATTAGTGAAGGTGTATCGTCCTGGGCTGGAGCATGTGTGTGGGGAATGAGGTTCTGTGTGTTGTGGGTGTAAGTGGCCCCTGGGATAAAATATCCTTCATGTTTCTTTGTGCAACTTCCTTGTTGTCCTTGCCAAGCCCAAAATTCCCTTTCCCAATGGAGTTTAGTCTCAGCTCGGCAGTGACCTACTACTGAGAGTGATGAGCAATGTGGTCTAAGGCTAGGAGGTTCGTGGAAGGTCTGCACTCAGTTGGTGTATTTAATCCAACTAAAATCTAAGTATCATTACTGTACTTAATTATCTATTTTATTCATGTTTTGTGATGCTTGAATGTTATCATGTATTCCGTTGCGTATATGAATTGATGTTAGTTTCATTGGTTGTGTATGGTAGCAATAATATTGTGATTACTTTGTGTTAAGTGTTTTAATTCATTAAAATGCATGTTATATATATAAGCATATATTCTGCATGGTAGCATTACCCGGTTTGGTGGAGGGTCAGGGATGTTACAACAAATAAGAAAGTTACAGGCCAGATGCTAAAATATTATTTCAGGAAAAAGGAACTCCCTATACACGTAGTGGATAATCCTAAAAAAATATTTCATGCTCTTTTGAAACAAAATTGAATCATGGCAAGAAATGCGTGGTATATTATCATAATCAAGAGATTTTAATTCAGAAGACTTAAACATAGGCACAAGAGTTATATATACTCTTCATAATTGTTAATTTAAAACTCAAAGGAACAAAATCGTAAACTTGCATCGCATAGGGAAAATGATTTTCACATAGAGGAAAACCCAATTCCTATATAGGATGTAAAAACCTAAGAAAACCACGATGCACACATCCAAATAACGGAACAAACAAAGAGTTATGCCAAAGCAGCAAGACCTCTGAAAAACTCAGGCAATGAATTCACATCTATATCGGGTTTTATAAACACTAATAACATAGAATGAGAAACCAAAGGTTCACTAAACCTGACATTATATATGACAAAACTATCTTCTTCACTGTGTGGACATTCTCGCTTGCTTCGGCATTATTACAGTTCGGGACTTCCTACAGGATTTTTCACAAAGAAAATATTTGTCACAAGGTATAAGGGTTTATAAAACTGATACAAAGATTAAAAGTGGAGCCACGATAAAACCGTAATCATTGTCGAGTATAATACTAACCTTTAAAATGATATCTTAGAACTCATAGGAATTAGAGGGTTACTGGTGCGCATGATGATTTTTTTGAAACACGGAGAGTCCAGATAAAACAACTGAGAAGTTACTTACCTCGTATATGGTGGTTTCTGACTGGTAATTGCCTCCTAGTTCCATCCCACCCAAATCGAGCCAAACTCCAAGATTCTGTCCATGCCACCAAGTTTAACATCATGAATGTTAGCATTGCAGCATTTTGAAAATACATAGAGCCAAGGAAGAAGAATGAAGCAATAGCCTTAAAAAACCCTCCTCTGAGCATATTAATGGTCATAGTTACGAGTTGTACCTAGGCCATGTGAATAGAGTGAGGTGGCAGAGACACAATGGGCACGGTGGTCGAGCGATGGCCCAAATGAGTATGCTACATGACACCATAAATGTCGCAGGAAGGGTTTATTTAAGTCATGACATTCTTACCTCTATAGATCTCTTATCAATAGTTATGGTGAGTGTGATGACAATCCATTTATGGTTACAGTTAGTTTTTCATGCTCATCTAGTTATGGGTTACTCTTACCTATCGGATTCATTAGCACTTGTGCCAAAGTTGGTTATCATGGGAGCGTTTAACGACAAGAAATGAAATCGCCTGTACCTACCATATAGTCACAACCATTCAGAGCATTAATGCTTATATGTATTGGCACCAAGTTAGAAATTACTACATATGAAATAACTATGTATAAAAGAGACATTGCACATAAGACCTATGGATTGAACAATTCATTGATCCTAGGGGTCGTTACATGTATTATGTAATCCCATAGTATGCCCTATGGTATTTTTGCGCGAATAGAATGGAATTACCAAGGTGAATATAAGGGTTTAGTTATTAAGCTACCCTTTCACCCTCTTTTGGAGAATAGGATTGAGATATTCTTGTATTTTTAACTTGCACGTGTGTCAAGGAAATGGTAAGTGTAAATTGTGGAAGACAAAATAAGTAATAGAATTATTTTGTAGTATAGTTAAGGAATGCCTGAAAAGTATTGAAGAAGAATGAAAAAATCTAATGACACTAATTAATTTAATTTATTTTTATTGGAAATTTTTGGGTACATTATAGTTGGAAGAGACAACAAGCCTTCAAAGAAGACTCTCGAAAATAGATGAAGGAAACAAATGCAACTAAAACAAGTTCAATAACAGGTTCAGGTATGACTGATGAATTTTTATCAATTAGTATTGGTTCATGTCATGATCAACAATGGTTATTACATTCTGGTGGTTCAAATCACATGTGTCTTCATGGAGGCTAGTTTATTACTTACCAGTCTATATATGATGGAATAGTTTACATGGGAAATGATATCTCGTGTAAAGTTGTGGGAATTGGTAGCATTCGAATTAAGATCATTGATGGAATTGTTAAAATACTAACTGATGTGATACATGTACCTGAGCTTAGGAAGAACCTAATTTCTTTGGGAGTCTTATATACTGGAGGATATAAGAGTATTTTTGAAGGTGGAGTTATGAAGGTCTACAAAGGAATCCTACTAGTTATAAAATTGAAGAAGGTGGGTAACTTATTTCTGTTAGAAGGAAGAATTGACTCAGATCATGTGACAACGATATATGGGAACGATAGTGATTCTGTTCAACTATGGCATCAACGGTTGGGTCATATGAGTGAACAAGGATTAAAGGTATTATCTGATCGCAAGTCACTTCCTAGTCTAAAGTATTCAAAGTTCAATTTCTTCAAGCATTGTATTTATGGAAAACAGAATAGGCAGATATTTAGAACTGGAAGACACATGAGTAAAGGAATCCTTGATTATATTCATTCTGATGTTTGGGGTCCACCCCCTACTGTTCCATATGGAGGATCATCATATTTTGTTACTTTTATAGACGATTTCTCTAGGAAGGTGTGGATTTATTTGTTAAAGAGTAAAGAGTATGTATTTATAGTTTTCAAGCAGTTTAGAGATTTAGTGGAAAAGAGCACCAGTAGGTCCATTAAATGTTTAATAATGGATAATGGTGGTGAATTTACGTCAATGGAATTTGAGAACTATTGCAAGGACTTTCAGATCGATAGGCATAAAACCACTTCCTATACTCCTCAACAAAATGGAGTTGTTTAACACATGAACATGACTCTTCTAGAGAGAGCAAGGAGTATGCTTAGTAATGCCAACTTGTAGCAGGAACTGTGGGAAAAAGAAATGAATACAACTTGTTATCTAGTGATTCTATCACCATCAACAACAATAGAGTTCAAAATTCCAGAAGAGGTATGGACAGGTCATCCTTGTAATTATTCTAATCTTAATTGTTTTGGTTGTGAAGCCTATAATCTAATTCCAAAACATCAGCATTCTAAATTAGATCCAAAGTAAAAAAGGCTTATCTTTGTTGAAAATGGTGATGGTATTAAGGGGCACAGGTTGTGGCATCCTACTTCCCACAAGATCACCGTTAGAAGAGATGTAATATTTGATGAATCTTCTCTCATCAAATAAGTTGTAGATGTTCAAATGAAACATGAAGAAGTACCTAAGTATCAACAGATTTAGTTTGAAACTAGTTCAAATAAAGGTGAAAGAAAACATGAACAAGTTTTAGAAGATGTGCATGAAGATTTTCCTACAGAGGAAGACATAATTGATGATAAAATTTAACAGAATGTGGATGAGCCACAAACTTCCCTAAGGAGGTCTACGTTGGTCAGAAATCCTCCAAGAAGGTATGATGATTTTGTTTCATCAGTTAATTTAAGTACTAATGATGATGAACCTTCATTCTATCAGGAATTTGTGAAGGGTTCTAACAATGATAAATGTAAAGAAGAAATAAATCATGAAATGAAGGCATTAGAGAGGAATGCCACATGGGACCTGGTAGAAATTCAAAGAGACAGAAAAACTGTAGGTTGCAAGTGGGTCTACAAGTTGAAGAAGGGTCTTGATGATAAAGTGGAAAGTTACAAAGCAAGGCTGGTTGTGAAAGGATATTCTCAGAAAGAAGGTATCGAATTTCATGAGATTTTTTCACCAGTTGTTAAGTTTGTTTCAATTCGAATTGTGTTAGCATTAGTTGCATTGCTTGATTTGGAGTTGGAGCAACTAGATGTTAAGACTTCTTTCTTACATGGATATTTGGATAAGGAAATTTACATGGAACAACCTGAAGGGTTCATTCAGAATCACAACAATAAATTTGTTTGCAGGCTCAAGAAATCATTGTATAGTCTAAGGCAGTTTCCTAGACAATGGTACAATAAATTTGACTCTTTTATGGTGAGACAAAATTATAAAAGGAGTGATTATGATCATTGTGTCTACTTTAAGAAATTGAATAATGGAATATTCATTATCTTAGTATTGTATGTTGATGATATGCTTTTAGCAAGAAAAATCATAACTAAGATCAACAGGTTAAAGGCTCATATGGCTAGGACGTTCGATATGAAAGATCTAGGAGAAGCAAGGCAGATTTTGGGCATGGAGATATTCAGAGACAGGAGGAATGGTAAGATTTGGTTGTCACAACAAAAGTATGTTGAGAAGATACTTTTGAGGTTTGGTATGAACGATGTGAAACCAGTTTCAGTCCCTTTGGCTTCCCATTTTCAATTTTTTTCAATTTTATGTCCTAGTACAAAAGAAGAAAAGGAATAAATGTCTCGAATACCATATGCTAATGAAGTAGGAAGTCTAATGTATGTGATGGTCAGTACAAGGCTAGACATTTCACATGAAGTTGGGGTTTTCATTAGGTGTATGTCAAATCCGGTAAAGAGCACTGTGAAGCAGTGAAATGGGTTCTTCAGTATCTGAGGGGCAGGAGAGATTATTGTATCACCTATGACAGTGGTCATGAGTTAGTCTATGGATATGTGGATTCTGATTTTGAAGGTGATTTGGACAAGAGAAGTTTGACTTCAAGGTATGTCTTTACTCTTACAAGTGGAGCTATTAGTTGGATGTCAAAGTTGTAGAACATTGTTCCTTTATCCACTACAGAAGCAAAATATGTAGCTGCTTCACATGCTTGCAAAGAGAAAGTTTGGTTGAAAGGTTTGTTTAGTGAGTTCAAAAGGATGCAGGACAAAGTAAAGTTACTTTTTGATAGTCAAAGTGCTATTCACTTGGCTAAGAATCCATCCTACCACAATAAAACAAAATATGTACCTATCAAGTGTTAGGATATTTAGACACTTAGGAGTTAGTTAAGATCTACTTGGTCTAATGTGTCTTTAGGTAAAAGTGTGTTTCTTAGTGTATTTCTTTAGTATGAATTAGTATTCATTTGTATTTAGGAAATCTGACGGTCACGATATGTTCCCAACATAGAGTGATCTGACAGTTCATACTCTCCTCGATCTTAATGACCATTGATTTGTGTCTTAACACCCAATTGGTCCATGATCTCTATTTAAACAGAATGGAGGGTCATTTTCCGATGATCAATTGTGAGAAACTCTCTTGTAAAATCTCTCTGCAATATTTTTCTTTTGCATTAATAAACTACTCCAAGTGGTCGTGTTGGTTGGGGTTGTGGATGTTTCCCTGTAGGGGTTTTACCACGCGAAAACATTGGTGTGTTGATATTTGATATGGTTATGTGATTGGTTACTGAAGGTTTTCTTCCTCTATTGGAATACCTGTGTTGTCGAAAATGGTATCAACGCTTGTTTGATGACCCGCTCTTGTTGTAGAACGAGATCGTGAAGATGAGTTTCCTCATCTCCATTTTCTGTCATTTCCATACATTTCTCGGTTAAGAGGATTGTCCCATTGCTTCCGAAGAACACGTTTAATTCAGGAATACTTTTTGTTTCACTCAAAAATGTTTTTGTTTGCCCAAGATATGGCCATTACAGTGAGATCCGAAGGTATAAAGCTTGAATACACATTTTTTAAATTTTTGCAGAGTAGTATTTTGGTTTTATTTTGGTTTTGTATTATTTATTTCTGCGTTTATACTCTTTTAGATCTGCGTATTCTCTTTTGCCCGCACCCTCTGTGATCTTGGAAAATCAGAAACAGATCGGTAAATCTGCATCTTTCGGGTAAGCTAACCAAGATATAAACCTTGTTGTCATTGAGAAGAGAAATCTTTTTTCTTGTGTGAAAATTTTTTTTTTTAGCATGCTCTCCAAGGTCATCTTCAACAACAATAAAAACCCCAATCCTCCTTCTGAACATTACAATATGTTTTTCTAGATCATTTCGTTAAAGGTTTCCTTATTAAGTAAGAGGTCTTGAGTTCAAGTCTCTCTTCTATTACCTTTTTTTTTTAAGTTTATGCTAAAATTGTAAAGTGTATTTCACTTCAAGTATAAAAGTGACTCATATAGTAGCTTTAATATTTTATTTTAGAGTTATTTATTTTTCATGCAACTTTTCTCTTTTATTTTAGAAGTATGCATTAATATTTTGCATTTATTTGTGTTTCTTTATAAAAGTGGGTCACTTCATAAAGCAACTTACACTATTACGTGGTCATTTGGTTACTGTTTATGCCTTTTTGAAAACCACATGTAACTTTTCGAGCTCTTTTCATCTAGATCATCAATTTCAGTTTTTAAATCCATATTATCTGCATATTTAGTATGGCTTCTACAAGTAATGTATTTCTTACCAGCACCAACTACTTCCAATGGAAATCTCATATGGAAGATTTATTAAGAAGTAAAGGCTTGTACCAGATTACCTTGGGAAAGGAAAAAGAACCCACTGATGATGATAAGAAAGCCAAATGGGCTAATAGGAGTGATGAAGCATGTGGACTAATCAGAATGTCCATCTCTCCTGATTTAAGGTACCACCTTCAAGAAATTGATGACCCTGAAGAAGCTTGGCAAAAAATTGAATCTGTGTTTGGTAAACTCAATATTATTCGAGCAAAATAGTTAGAAAATTAATTACTGACCTTGATTCCAAGTGATTTTTCTTACCTTGGAGACTATCTATCTAGGCTTAAAACACTCAGAATTGTATGTGGAGAATGTAAGATAAAAATGGAGGAAGAGAGTTGCATCTATCTTATTCTTTCTAAGCTCTGTAGTGCATATTCTGTGTTTGTATCTACCTTTTATGCCATGAGAGAGGAAATATGACAAGCTTATGAAAAACCCACTCTTGATTCCCTTTGTGTTTCTTTGATTAGAGAGGAATATAAGCTTATACAACTTGGAGTGATCAACACTGCAGGTACGTCCAACAAAGCCTTAGTTTCCTAATAGAAATATAAACCCAAGTATCCCAAGAAGCAACATCCTTGCTACAACAAAAAACACAATAAGGGTCCCAAACTTGCTCAGACGACTTCACCTCCTAATGGTCACAAAGGAGAAAAATATAAAATTAACAATGCTAATTGACATTGCAACTTTTATGATAAATATGGTCATGATGAGTCCAAATGTTTCAAGAAGATGGCATATTTAGAAGCAACGATGAAGAATCAAAACATCAGTATTGATTCTACTTCTTCTTCTTCTCATGAACATTCACTTTCTGCTTCTGGTTTCTCTTTCAATACAACTTCTACTTGTACTTCTACTTATGATGAGTGGCTTATTGATTATGGAGCATCTTATCATATGGCTAAGTATAGAGCCATATTTTCTACTCTAAATGAATGTCACACCAAGAAAATATTTGTTGGTGATGATAGATCTCTTAGTGTTGAAGGATCTCGAACAGTTCAAGTAGAAAATGGTAAATTCAATGATGTATTATGTGTTCCAAGTATTTCTTGTAACCTTCCATCAGTGTATCAAATCACTCATTCAAGTGAAGGTAAAACTGTAGAGTTTTCATCTCACCACGTTGTAGTCAAGGATCTAAAATATCTTAAGCATGTTCTTGCAACTGGAATTGTTGATGATATTACCACGTTGTACAAATTTGACAACTTTGGATCATCATTTTTTTCATCAGTTTTTGTTGTTCATAACGATGACTTGAGCAAACTATGGCATGAGCAGTTTGGTCATCTAAATTATCACTCATTTCAGCAACTATGTAATCAATGGATGGTCAATGGTCTTCCTCTTTTTTCATGTAGATATGGTGTTTTTGTCGGTTGTGTTCTCAACAAACATCATCAGGACAATTTTGACAAACATGCCTCGAGTCCTTTGTAGCTTGTTCACAGTGATTTGTGTGGTCCACTTTCTTCTCCTTCTTTTTATGGGTCCAAGTGTTTCTAAACTTTCATTGATGACTTTTCCAGACGTACTTGGGTTTACTTCTTAAAACTTAAGAGATAAGTTTTTGACAAGTTTTTGGCCTACAAGGCCCTTGTAGAAAAACAATCTAGACATCAAATTCAAAGGTTAAGAATAGATAATGGAGTCGAATATGTGCACAATAATTTTACAAGTTACTGCACTACATAGCGAATCCAAATGCAACACACTGCTCCATATACACCACAACAAAATGGTGTTGCTGAGAGAAAGAACCACACATTAAAAGAAATGGCTAACTGTATGATCCAATCTAAGGGATTAAGTTTGAAGTATTGGGCGGAAGCCATCAACTGTGCAAATTACATAGTAAATCGCACTCCCATATAGGCGCTTAAAAATTTAACACTGAAAGAAGCTTGGACTAAAATTAAACCAGATGTAAGTCACTGCTGTGTATTTGACAGTATAGCATGGGATCACATTCCTGATGAGAAAAGAAAAGCATTGCAGCCTAAAAGTGAGAAGTGTATATTTGTTGGTTATTCTGAAGATGTCAAAGGTTACAGACTTCTTCAATCACATTGTAATGAAATTATTATTAGAAGAGATGTTAAATTTGATGAAAATCTCTTGGCCTGCGAGCCTAATTCGGTGGTTGTGCCTTCTTTGGCCTACGAGCCATCTTCGACGTGTGTGCCTTATTTTGATCTAGTTTCTTCTTCAGATGATGATAGTGAGGATGAAAATCCACCTCTTCTTGTTCACCCTCCTCAAGATGAGTCCTTTGAACCTGAACCAGCACGAGCTCTACCGCTTGCTAGATGGGTATGCTCAACACGAGAAACAACCAATGATCTTGCCGATGATCCTTCATATTAGTGTCAAACATGTTCACAGTTCTAGCGAGCCTCTTCTCTTTTGGATCAATTTTCATAAACTCATGATCCAGAGACATTTGAAAAAGCTTCAGGTCATCCAAATTGGGATATAGAAATGAATGAAGAGTATAGTTCTTTAATGGAAAACAATACTTGGGATCTTGTACCTCTTGCAAAAGGAGTACAAATTGTTAGGTGCAAATGCTTCTATAAAACTAAGCATGCATCAGATGGTACTGTTGAAAGACACAAGGCTCGATTAGTTGCCAAAGGATTTTCCCAAGTTGAAGGAATTGACTATAATGAAACCTTTTCCCCCATAGCCAAAATAAATTCCATCCACCTTGTTCTTTCCCTTGCTGCCTCACGTAAATGGGAGGTCCATCAAATGGATGTTAAATCCGCCTTCTTGCACAGAGATTTGCAAGAATAAATCTACATGGAACAACCTCCTGGCTATGTCCAAAATGAGTCTATCCTTGTTTTTCGCCTCAAGAAATCTCTTTATGGTCTCAAGCAAGCTCCTCGAGCTTGGTATGCCAAAATGGACAACTTTCTTATTTCCATTGGATTCTCTAGATGCCATTCTAATCCTAATGTTTATACCAAGAAAGTAGGAAACCATCTCATAATCCGTGTCCTTTATGTTGATGACCTTATCCTTACTGGTAGTGACTCAAGACTTTTAAACCATGTGAAAACCAGCCTTAAGAAGAAATTTGAGATGACAGACTTACGCTTTTTTCACTCTAGGTTTTGCAAACCAATGAAGGAATTTTTCTTTCCCAGTCTAAGTATGCCTACAACCTTCTTTGTCACTTTCACATGTGTGATTGTAAACAAACCCCTTCTCACTTCTAGTCTAGAGTCAAACTTACTTGCACTTGTACTTCTCTCGAAGTTGATGCCACCCTGTATTGTCAGTGAGTTGGTACCCTCTTATACTTGACTTATACCTGTCCTGATCTTTCCTTTGTTGTTGGTCTTGTTTCCCGATATATGAAAACACCCCATGAAAGCCATTGGAAAGAATCTAAAAGGATACTTTGCTATGTCCATGGTATAGTTCAGTTTGGGATACATTACAGTTCATAGGGGACTTCTTTATTGGTTGGTTTCACTAATTTAGATTGGGTCGATGACCCTGATGATCGGAAGTCTACTACAGGTTATGTTTTGAGCCTTGGTTCATGAAATGTCACTTGGGCCTGTAAGAAAGAACAAGCTATTTCACTTTCTTCAACAGAAACAAAAGCAGAGTATCGAGCAATGGTAAATGCAAGTCAGGAAGCCTTTTGGCTTCGAGAGATCCTTTCAGAGTTTGGATTCCAGTAACAACATCTGACCAGCCTTTGGTGCGACAATCAGAGTGCCATCAAGCTCACCAAAGACCGAGTCCAACATCAACGTAACAAACACATTGAGATACACATGCACTTCATCAAAAATCGCATTCATGATCAAGTTATTGAAGTTCTCTTTTGTCCTACAGAAGATCAAGTTACAGACATTTTCACAAAGTCTCTTATAGAAGCGAAGTTTTCCAAACTTCAATCTATGTTAGGAGTTCAGGAAGTTGTCATTAAGGGAGCATAGGCTCTAATGCCTCCTTCCTTCTCCTATTGTGTCACAATTTTATATACTTAGCTCGAATATTCTCCCCATAATGTAATTTCTCCACATTTTTAATGCATGAACAATGGCTTCTAATTCCAAATCATGTGTAGCATAATTCCTTTCATGCTCTTTTAATTTTCAAGATTCATAGCATACCAAATGATCTGTTTAAGAGAGGACTCCATAGATCCCTTCCTTGCATGCATTAGTGCCAACCAAAAAATATATTCCCAAATTTGCAATCTGCAAGATCAGTTCACTCCTTAAATTTCTTTCATCTACCGAAATCTCTCTTCACACTTGGCCGTCCATTCGAATTTAACTTCCTTCTTTTCCAAATAAGTGATTGGCCTTGCAATATTTGAAAATCCTTTTATGAACATTTGGTAATACATGGAAAGACCCATAAATGATCTGACGTATGCCACATTTCTTTGTGTTGGCCATCCTTTAGTGGCCTTTGTTTTCTCGGTATTAACTAATATCACATCTATTGAAATAATTTGTCCCAAGTAATGAATATTCCTTTGATAAAAAGTGTACTTACTTAGTTTGGCTTACAATTTTTTCTCTCTCAAAACTTGAAGCACCTTTCTCAAATGTTGATCATGCTCTTATTTTTTCCTTGAGTATATGAGAATACCATCTAAGAAAAAAATCATAAACTTGTCGAGCTACACCCTGAACACTCCATTCATCAGACACATGAAAACTGCTTGGCCATTTGATAGACCAAATGACACTACTTTAAATTCATAATGGCGATATATTGTTCTGAATGTTCTCTTGTTGATGTACTCTTCCTTTATCATTACTTGATGATAACATAATCTCAAATAAATCTTGGAAAATATCCTAGCACCCTTCAACTGATCAAATAAATCATCAATCCTTGGCAAAAGATATATGTTCTTTATGGTGACCTTATTCAACTGTTTGAAATCAATACACAACTTTAAGGTTACATCCTTCTTATTTACTAAAATAACTTGGGATGATCTGTAAACTGACTTGGATATTCTGCTAAAACAATTCATCACAACATATCTAATAAATAACTAAAATATTTACTATAAGGTTATTTTTCCTTTAGATACCAGACTCTTGATTATTGGTTTTCTTCTAGAAAAAATGTATGAAAAATAGAGAACGTAAATAAATACAAACACCATATACTAATAAACACAATATATGACCTAGGGAACCCAATATGGGAGAAAACCCAGCTAGACAGTGAGGTTGCTCTGCTATCTTTTCTCCGGTATAGAAATTCAATGCAAGTACAAAGAAAGAGGCACTCTCTGTGTAGTTTCTTTTGACCTCTGTGTAGTGTAGAACATCGTCAATGAGTGGTGCACAAATAATGGATAGCATATCCCCCAAAACCATCATTTTATGCCTCAAAATGGCTCTCGAAGGTTCTCGACCATAATTTTGCAAAATAGGACATGCTACTAAATGTCACTAGAAGATGAATCCTCCAATTTTTCCCACTTTGAAAGGATCGAGATAGATGACAAATAATGTAATGATCCAAGGAATATTAGGGTCTCCCCAAGGTGATATACTTGGGCCAATATACCCCTTCTTTAACAAGTATTCAAGCTACATCTACAACTCTTTCAATTATGGTGTGGCCATTCTTTAAGTTTTCTTCGACATTGGGATAGCCCCTAACATCAAATCAATAGATAAATCAATCTCTCTCTTTGTTGTAAATCCACTGGTTTCCCAAAAAACATGTTCAAAATCCATGAAGACTTGATGGTTTTCAATACTTACCCCTTTATTTCTTGCTTCCTCTTCCATATCAGTGCAAAATTTTAATATCCCTTCCTGAAACTCTTTTTCAGCTACATGGATAAAATTTCAATGACCACTACAACTCTCGAAATTCCTTGAATATTTCTCTGTTTCCCTCCCTCATCAACATAAGTGATTTCCTTCTTACAACAATCTAGAATAGCATCGTGTTTTTACAACCAATCCATTCCAATTAGAAAATCATATGAACCCAAGGGTATGATGTTCACATGTACATTTGTGTTGAATCCATTCATGTCTATTAGAAAATCTTTAACCAACACATTGATCTTTCTATTAGCCCATGTGGATAACTGAGCTAACCATGTTTTCTTATGCTTACTCCTTTGCAAGTAATTTTTTTGGACAATGTTAGAGTTTATGTAACTATGGATAGCTCCATAATCAATTAAAATGGATATCGGTTGGTTATAAATCTTATCTTTCACTTCAATCATAAGGGACTGATACTCTTATTTTTTTTTTTTCCAATGCTACATAAATCCTTGGCATGCTTCCTCTGATATCTTCAATTGTTTCAGCCTCCTGAATGTTTTGAATAATCCTCATTCTTTCTCCTTTGTGAGGGTATTCTTTATACAATTGATTTCCCTCACATCCCCTACATTATATGGGATGATACCTTGGCCTTTTCCCAAATAAATATGTTGTCTTGTGTTGACTTTTGTTTGATTGCCCCTATTGATTTGCTTAGGAGTTTTTCTTTTAAAAGGGTGGCTTAAAAAATTTCTTCCTTTTCTCTTTCTTAGCCTTCATATTTTCATTCCAAGTATTTTGGAATACTGTCCTTCCTCCACTTTCATCTCCTCATGTATCCCTCCAAAGTATTGGGGTTATCATATAATATCTTTTCATTGTATAAAGAGCATAAACCACTCAGAAACCTTCATATTTTGACCTTCTAATTCTTTATAAATTCCTCGTACTTCAGTAATTTAAAGAATCTTTTCTCATGTTCATCCATTTTCATGCTTCCCAGCTTGATTTCAAATAACTCTTTCGTATTCCTTTTATAGTAATGCTGAGATGAACATTTTTCTTGGAAATGTTCTTTATACTTCATCTATGAGATCTTGTGCTCATCAAGGTGCTTGGCTTGCTTAAGTTTATCCCACCACATGATTTCCTTTCATTGCAAGTGGTAGGTTGAAATTATTACTTCTGCCATAGAGAGATAATCATACAATTAGGAATATTTCTTCATTTCCAATAGTTATGCATCAACCTATTCTCCCTTCTTGTTCTCACCATCAAAAGTTGGTGGCCTAATTTTTCTAAGTTCACCTTGTAGGATGTCTCCCTCGGGAATTCTCCTATACCTCCTTAAAGGGGAGACAACTCGGATGCTTCCTGGCCCTAAAATTTCATCTCTCCTAGTATATTTCCTTGGGAAATAATGGCACCTGCATATTCTCCATGACTATATTTCAGTCTCATGTTTATCCCTTTTTCTATTGGATCTAGATGTTATCATTTGTCTAGCACTAGTTTCTTTGTTTGTGATAGAGTATTTATTTTCTTGCCTTTGCATCATATTCATGCGTTGAAGTATCTCCTCCTGTGCTTTCATAATATCTTCATTAACTTCCATATAGATCTATATTTCTCTTTGTAGACTTCTCATAGTCACATACTCCTTTATGTCTCTTCATCCATTAGAATTTATCTCACCATTTCCGATGCCAACATGTAGTCCTATTAATTCATCTTCATGACTGTACAACCTTTGGGAATATTCCATGGTTTTGGTTCTCATAAAGGAACCAAAATGCCTTCCTATGCCTCTAAATTCTCTAAGAAAATGTGCATGCAATAATTTCCTGTTAGACACAAAATATATGCACACAATTCTCGAAAAGGCAATGCATAAATTTTTCTTCTTTCTAATGCCGCAAGTCATCTTCTTTTGTGTTAGCTATAACTTAAATTACCCATATTAATTTTTTGGGTTGATACTATTAAAATAGGAGAGTAGAGTAACACACACAAATAATGAATTATAAAATATATGAATTAGATTTACAATACATTTGGACTTTATTATATAGAGTGCATATGTATTGTAAATTGAATTCATTATTTGTGTATATTACTCTACTCTCCTTTTTAAATATTGTATCATATTCAGTCTGGATGTAACTCCCTCATGGGAGAGCCTAGGGATATGGGTAGAGAAGATTAGTTTGTTATGTTTGTGTGAGAAATTTTTGTCTCAACTTTTTCTTTGTGAGAAATTTTTTTGTGAGTGAGTTGTTGCTAGAATATCTACGTGTGTGTTGAGGATTCCACTATGAGATTGACTTGCGTGCAGGATCCTGTGTGAAGTAAAGGAAGCATTTTCTTATGAGTCAAGTGACCATTGTGACTGGATCCTCTTGCAGTATAGGAGTCGAGAACCTTTACCATTGCATTTTCCCACAGTCGTTGTGAAGAAATGAAGTTAGCTCATCATTTTGAATATTGTTTGATTGTAGTCCCTCAATAAACCTACATGCAAGGGAGAACAACAAAGAAAAGCATTGTTTGAATCCTTGTTTGAAGAGTCGTTTATCAAGAAATAAGGGGTCATCATGTTGGAGAGAGCATCGTCTGCTACTAAGTATAATATATGCTACAATAATTGTTGATCTGAGCCTTGAGTAGTCAGAAAGAGATTGATAAGATGTTGTAGAGCATGTGTGGATACTTTGTTTGCATGGTTGCATCGTTGAGCATATGTGTGGATAATTCCCTTCTGTGTATCCAATTTTTGTGTGTGCAACGAAAGTGTGGTGTGGTTGTGACATGAGCCACATTGTTTTCAACTTGCACTGTAGTTCTTATATAAACCTACAACTACGCATTCTCCTTGACTACCTTTCATTCCCATTCTCATCCCTTTTTCTATTGGATCTAGGTGTTGTCATTTGCCTAGCACTAGTTGCTTTCTTTGTGTTATGGTCTTTATTGACTTTCCTTTTCATCATATTCATACGTTGAAGTATATTCTCTTGTGCTTTCATAATATTTTCAGTATCTATCTTATAAATCTACACTTTTCTTCGTAGGCTTCTCATAGTCACATACTCTTTTCTGTCTTTTCATCCACTAGAAATTGTCTCATCATTTCCGATGCTAACATGTATTGCTATCAATTCATCTCCATGATTGTACATCAATTGAGAATATTCCGTGGTTGTGGTTCTCATAAAGGAACCAAAATGCCTTCCTATGCCTCTAAATTCTCCAAAAAAATGTGCATGCAACAATTTTATGTTAGACACAAAATATATGCACATGGTTCTAGAAAAGTCAATGCATAATTTTTTTTTCTTTCTAGTGCCACAAGTCATCTTATTTTGTGTTGGTTGTAACTTAAAATACCTAGATCAATTTTTTGGATTGATAGTATTAAAACGGGAGAGTAGAGTAGCATACACAAATAATGAATTACATAATATATGAATTCAATTTACAATACATTTGGACTTTATTATATATATAGTGCATATTTATTGTAAATTGAATTCATATATTATGTAATTCATTATTTGTTTATACTACTCTACTCTCTTGTTTTAATACGGTATCTGATCCGGTCTTGGTGTAACTCTCTCACTGGAGAGCCCAGGAATGTGGGGAGAGAAGAGTAGTTTGTTTTGTGTGTGTGAGACATTTTTGTCTCAAATTTTTCTTTGTGCGAAAGTATTTTATGAGTGATTTGTTGATAGCATATCTACATGTGTGGTGAGGATTCCACTATGAGATTGACCTGTGTGAAGGATCCCATGTGGGATAAAGGAAACATTTTATTCTGAGTCAAGTGACCATTATGACTGGCTCCTCTCACGGTCTAGGAGCAAAGAAGCTTTACCACAGTCATTACGAAGAAAGGAATTTAGCTCGTCATTTTGAAGATTATTTGATTGTAGTTTCTTGATAAACCTCCTTGTATGGGAGAAAAAAAAAAGAAAATCATTGTTTGAAGAGTCATTTCTACAATAATTGTTGATATGAGCCTTGAGTAGTCTAAAAGATATTGGTAAGATGTTGTTGTAGAGAGTGTGTGGAGACTGTGTTTGCATGGTTGCATTGTTGAGCATGTGCATGGGGACTTCCCTTCTGTGTATCCATTTTTTTGTGCACAATGAAAGTGTGGTGTGGTTGTGACAACAACCACATTCTTTTCAACTTGCACCAGAGTTATTGTATAAACCATTTCATGCTCCTCCTCTTCAATTTGGTATCATCAATAAAAGCAAGTGCACCATGACCCCTTCGACACTCCCTTTTGGGTTGGATAGTATTTTTTTGGGACCAAAATATTCTTGGAAAAATGAAATGGATCAATACTAAAAGGGAACAAATTATAAATGAAGGTAATAGTGTCCTTTCAAGGTATCAAAAATACCTTATCCTTTGCAAGTGCAGTCATCGTGAAGTGATAAAAGTCAAAGTATTATTTTTATTTAATGACTTTGGTAATTGTATTAAAAGGGCTCATAGTTGAATGAGTGGTCCCATGAAGGGATTAAATTTTTATTTTAGTTTTGGTATCTCATTCACATGGTATGGGAACATGTTGTCCATGGGCTAAATCTTGGTTCATTCAATTACAAGGACGGAGGAATGATTTGAATTTTTAAGGGTGGATTTTAAATATTTCAGTGAATATTGTGCATGTGTAGGTCTTGGAACTAAGAAATCATAATGAACTTTGCAACCTCAATATAGTAGAGAATTTATTTTGTTAGAATTCACGACTCTAAAAAATTAGAGGGAAAGCATGGAAATCCAAGACAACATTTTGACAGTGACACTCGTGATGCCAAGTAAATGGGCTTTTATATTAGGAATATTATTGGTAACATTTGTGTTGATGTAAGGAATTTGTAGATGCATATTGTACCTAAATTAATGATGCATTGGGTGCATGAACGGTGGTACCCAACACACCAGATATTTTGGTCCAAGTTGTATTTCCTCGTCATAGGCAAGTTAGTTCCCCATGTTTTTTGTAAGTCGTGTTATTCAAGCATACATATTGTGGTGTGGATTCACACATAGTTATTCTTTTTTGCATGGAGATGATGTGGATCAAGTTGTGGAATAAACCATTGTGAGTGGTATGAGAGTGACAGGTGTACCCATAGCCTAAGCTTGATGTTGAGTCAGAGAAATTGAATATTCAATTCACGGGGGGAATGTGAGATGGATTTATCTAAAAAAGTGATGGACCAAGTTGTGATTAAGGGAGAGCCTAATATTTTGATGAACCATGTAGGTAAAAAGGATTCCTACAGAACAAACAAGTATAATGGATGGTACCCATGGTACATGAATGATAATGTGTTTGTAGTAACCAATTTATGCAGGTACAAGATGAAAAAGAAGAAACTTCAAGGATAAATCTCGTAGTGAAGAAAGCCTAGACAAAGAAAAGTAGATGGCATTGTTGAAGTAGTAATGGAGATGGCATCAGTGGAAATCTTGTGGTAGCAATAAAAGTGAAGTAATGATGGAAATTAAGACAACTATTCATTAAGGGAGAGTGTTAGAATATGTAACTTCTACTTGTCTTAATCATGCGTGAGAAGATTATGTTTGTAACATAGAGAACAATCTCTACGGGAGTGGTTTGATCCTATAGTTTAGGAGATTGTTGGATAGTTGGTTTTGAGAGAGATTATCTCTGACTAAGCCTCATAAAATAGTTTGAGGTTGAGATATTCACTCAACCGAGTGATTGTGTGATCAAGGTAGTTGTCTATGTTGAGACAAAACTTGTTGTATTTTATATGTATTCATTACTTAATTCAATGGTGTGTTTTGGCGTATTGTTTGGTGTGTAACAATCTACTCTTGATTTTAATAGATAGTTGGATTAGTATCTTCAATATATTTCCAACGAATGCTTTATTTATCAATTATGAGCTCTGAGAAAAAAATTATAATCATATAAATATTGTTAATTTACCCCTTTTGTACACTTTTCATTCTGGCGTAGTTATTTCCAAAGATCAACTTTTGTCACTTGTATAAGTAAATCTGTCAAGAACCAATGAAACATTTGTATAAGACATAAATAATAATCCTAAAATTGAATTGATAACAAATCCCATATTGTTAGTTTGATTCTGCCATAAAAAAATGTAGTAATATGGAAATGACAACTTTGTCATTTTTCACCCATTTTTCTAGACTTCGAATTTTTTACCAAATTGGTTATCTCCTAAATTGTGCACTTCTAGAAAAACTTCACTAAACCAAAGTTGTATTTATTGATGATTATATAAACTTTTTATTAAATAATGTTTTCCATATTTTCCATTCGGGGACCCTTTCCTCCTATGAAAAAGCCAAAAATCTCTAAAAACTAGCCCGAAATAGTGGATTTTTCTCTATTTGGGCTCCTCCACTCCAAAATCCCTAGAATACAAAAAATAACTTCATAGAATATTTTCATATATATGTTTGTGACACTTTGTACAAGTTTCAATGATAATTGAGCTCCTGCCACCAAGCTTGACCCTGATCTTCAAAAATAGGTAATTTGCATTTTCTAGAAAATCATAGCATAATTGGCCAATGGCCCTCTTTGGAACCTATGCATCCCTTGAAACTACATAAAACACACATAAAATATTATCTTCTTATGAGTTATTATTCTCTGGTTTTGGCCAAAATACAATTTTGGCTCCAAGCTTAGTTTTTTTTATGAGACATATGACAATTTTGCCTATATGGCATCTTTGCTAACATGGTTGATGATGTGGAATTCTAGGTCTATGTGGCACCCTG
>ML782546.1:237131-248320 GCA_009831015.1 Picea engelmannii | reverse complement strand
TGCATGGTTTTTATAATTGATTAGTGGGTAATATGGTTATCATGTATGGAAAGGGGTATTGTGGCTTTACGGTTCTTTGATAACACATAGATGCATTGAAATTGGAATTTCGTAGGGTTAGCGTGATATAAGATGTGTTTGATATTTAAATCTTACTTATGGTTAGTAAGCGTTATCCTTGTAATTAGTTTTAATGGATGTATAATGCATCCCTTACTCCCTTATTTTTATAATGGATTTGTGGTATCTAATTCCTAATTTTTCACTTAAGTAAAATGTCTCACTTCCTCAAAATGCATAGCAAACTACCTAGGAGTTGAACTGATTACATGAGTGGAATCGTCGTTAAATGATGTCTGACTTAAATGATATTGACCTTAACAAGTTACTAAACATATTTAGAAGAGTCCTATGACATTTCAATTGAATTTGTGCCCATGTGGTTCTGGATTTTCTTCATCAGTTCCTATTGCTCAATTGGCTTTTTTTTTATTGCGTATTGGGCTTTTCTATGTTGCCCTTAATTCTGGTGAGCACCCTTATCCGATGGGTTCCTTCTGCAGGGTGTTTTTATTTGATTGGCTTAGGGTTGGGATGTTAAATTTAGGGTTAATAAAGTTGTTTATTTCTATGATGGCGTTTAGGGTCTGGTTAATTTCAGGGTTAGTACTATAATTGGAATTGTCCAAACTCACAGGTGTATGATATCAGACTCTTCGATATGATAAAGCTAGTCGCTCTGTATATAAGTCTGTTTGTGTGATTATTTTCTGTATAAAGAATCCAGTGCCATATCAAGAGTCTTGGGCCCTTTAAAGGCATGGTTTCCATTCTTGCGACACACCTCTAAGGTCGTATCGGTAGTCGCGGGATCTTTAAAGGCAGAGTTCCCACCACTGCGACCTCCTGACAGAGATTACTAGTTTCTGCCTGAGCAGTCGACCAGGAGCCTATCTGACATTTTCTCTCTCTCCAGAGCAAAGAAATAAGATTAAACGCCCTACTTTCCTGTGCATAAATAGTAAAATCTACTACCATGGATTCTTCCATCTTTGTTCGTATTGTACATAACACTGTATGTCGTTTAATGCTTGCAGTTACTTTTTGTGCGCCTTATGTCTATGGTCTTTTAATTCTTCCAGTTACTTGTTGTGTGCCTTATGTCTTCTTGTGGTGATCATCATGGTTGAGTCTTGTTAGTCATCGGGTGGCGAGTAGAGTCAAATATGTTTGTTTCCCTTGCACACGTGCACACACTTGTTAAAAACACACAAAAAAAAATCCGCTTGTTATATGAGTTTTGTAGTCATGACGAATGGGAGGTTTGTTACATATGGTATCATAGTGGGTTCAACCTGCGAATTGGGATCGCTACGACTTTCATTGACATGTTTTGATTGTACTATTGCTGACCAAGTTGATTGTGTGCGTGCAGGTAATCATGGTTAGAGGACGTCGCGGAGGCAGATGATGGGGTGCTAGGGGAGGGAGCACGATGCCACCCATAGCATCCACACCTGAGGGGTCTAACCCCCAGGGAAATGAGTAGGTTCTCATACAGGAGCAGATAGCAGTGGGTGATGTTTTCAAGATGATGAGATATTTTCAACGCATGTACGAGGCACTGATCAATCGTTTGGACAGAGATGAGGGTAGGGCATCGACACCCGCTGAGGTTCTGCTGCGCACACTAGCCATTACTGGAAACATTCACCGTGAACTTGAAAAGGTTAAATTTCTCGAGTTCTTTGGTGCCTCGAATGGAACCGTCGTCGAGGCATGGTTGGATAATATGGCGATGTTCTTCGCACTTCGCGATTATACCTCCAACATGAAGGTCCGCATGGCGGTCTTTCAACTGAAGGGGAGCTCTCTTCTATGGTGGAAGATGCCCCTACCGCAGCTAAACATGGTCATTAAAGATGTGTCATTGGAACTGTTCGAGGAACGGTTTCGAGAGAGGTACCTTTCATAGGAATTCATTGAGCACCAGCTTAATGAGTTCAATGCTTTATGATAGGGAGGTCGTACGGTGCCTGAGTACGAGGGATGTTTTATGGAGCTGCTCCAGTATGCTCCGCACCGTAACACAGAAAAACTTAAGGTCAACAGGTTTGTGTTTGGCCTTAACGACAGCCTGCGTGCAAAGGTTAGGATTTTGATGCCTCAAACCTTGCACGATGTCGTCCAGAAGGCCCTCATAGCAAAGGAGGAGCTCATCAGTGGGGGTCAGACTAGGACTCCAGCGAGACCAGTAGGGAAGGATTCATCTGGAACACTGCAGCACCAGACACCAGTGAGACATACGTCGGGATATCGTGGCTTCCAGAGGGGATCCACTTTTACTACACCCCGCTGACCGTCGCCTCAGCAGTGGACACCTTATCAGGGACCACATCATCAGCAACAACGTCGCCTGCAGCAGCAGCAGTTTAGGCCTGTTCAACAAAACAGACGAAGGTTCCAGGCCAGTGGGTCGTCATCTTCTACTTCGGGTACCAGGACTACGGGGTCGAAGAAGGGGTTTTGGATGTGTGGAGAGCCACACTACCAGCATGACTATCCTGTGGAGAGGACCAGAGCATCCAGATCATCTAGACCCACTATAGTGGGAGATATGGGCAAGGCCCATCAGATTCATGCAGCAGTGAATAACCGCCAGGCAGAGCACCAGTCGACTGTGCTCGAGACGATAGGTACTTTCACTGACCAGACCCTTAGCATTTTGATAGACCTAGGTGATACTGAGAGTTTCATTTATCGTGTGGCGCTAAAAAGGATTAGTGTAAGGGTAGTCGAACAGGATGAGTTTATCTTTGTAGAAATGGCTTTGGGAGCCAAACAGAAGGTTGGAGGAAAGGTTATGGGCTATACCCTTAACCTAAGAGAGTTTTTCATGAGGGTCAACTTGTACGTCACGATCTTAGGATCTTATGATGTCATGATCAGAATGGATTGGTTGGAATCGCATGAGGCGATACTCAACTATAAGACGAAACGGGTGATCTTGGTCGATGACGAAGGACAAAGACATGTGATAGTAGGATGAAACTAAGGAGTTTCCCTGAGGTTCGTCTCTTCCTTACAACTACGGAAAAGTATGCACAAGGGGTGAAAGCTTTATGTGATCCTTGCGCTAAACGAAAAGGGAGTAGCGGAATGTCTATAACACCTTTCGGGGGTGAAGGAGTTTATGGACGTATTTTCAAAGGAGTTACCTAGGATGCCACTAGAAAGGGAATTGGAGTTTACCATAGACCTAAAACCAGGGACCAAACCGATAGCAAGAACGCCTTATCAGATATCGACCCCAGAGTTGCAAAAGTTGAAAATGCAACTAAAGGAGTTGTTGGACCTGGGACTGATACGTCCTAGTGTGTCACCATGGGGTGCACCGGTTATTTTCATTCAGAAGAAGGATGGATCGTGGAGGCTTTGCATTGACTACCATCAACTGAACAAGGCTACGATCAAGAATCAGTATCCCTTACCAAGAATTGATGATCTGTTCGATCAAATGAAGGGTGTGACGGTGTTCTCCAAGATCATTTTGTGATCAAGGTACCACCAGTTGCGGATCAAGGAGGATGACATCCCTAAGACCGCCTTTAAGATGAGATTTGGGCATTACGAGTTTACTATTTTACCATTTGGACTGACAAACGTCCCAGGGGTATTTATGAGTTTGATGAATGGGGTGTTCCGTGAGTACTTGGACAAGTTCATCCAAGTATTCATTGATGATATTTTGATCTACTCTCAGATGACAGAGGAGCATGACGAGCACTTACGCTTGGTACTATAGTGTTTACGAGAGAACAAACTGTATGGGAAGTTGTCCAAATGCTCTTTTTATCAATCGAGGATTCACTACATAGGGCATGTCATCTCCGACGAAGGTATTGCCATGGATCCATCAAAGGTTGAGGCTTTTATGGAATGTCCTGCGCCAACGAATGTCACAGAAGTGTGTAGTTTTATGGGTTTAGCAGGATACTATCGACGATTTGTCAAGGGATTTTCGAAGATAGCAAATCCGATCACGGAATTGCAGAATAAAAGAAAGAAGTTTGTTTGGACCGAGAAATGCACAGAATAATTTCGAAGGATTAAAGAGTTGTTGACCACAGCGCCGATACTAAAGGTCCCTAACATGGATGCAGACTTCTTGGTATGCACTGACGCATCCAAGGAAGGTTTAGGTGGAGTCTTGATGCAAGACGGACGAGTGATTTCTTACTTTTCGAGGAAACTGAGAAGGCATGAGGAGAACTACGCGACGCACGATTTGGAGATATTAGCCATCATATATTCCTTGAAGGTTTGGAGACACTACCTTGTGGGACGAAAATTTGAACTAAAAACTGATCATTGTGGACTACAACACATTTTTACACAAAGCGACCTGAACGCATGACAATGACGTTGGTCAGAATTGATTAGCGAGTACAACTTTGAGATTACTTACATAAAGGGAACAATGAACCAAGTGGAAGATGATTTGAGTCGGAGGCCACACGTCTTTTCGGTGTTGCCTCTTCAGACGAATCTACGTGAGAAGATTCTCACTTTACAGTGTGACGATGACTGGTACAAAGAGGTCGAGGGTTTTATCGGACAAAACACAAGGATGGTACCATGATATGAGGGATATTCATTTGATAGCGATGGTTTATTGAGGTTTAAAAGTCGGATTTACGTAATGCCAAACGACGAGTTAAGGATGTTGATCCTGAGCGAGGCTCATAGAGCAGTCTACATGGCTCACCAGGGAGTCACGAAGATGAGGGAAGACCTTAAACCCTTATTCTTATGGAAGGGAATGAAGGTCGACATAGTCAACTTGGTGGCTATATGTCTAGAGTGTCAGCAGGTAAAGGCTGAACATAGACACCCGACAGGATTATTTCAACCACATGCCATTCTGGAATCAAAATCAGAAGTTATTTCGATGGATTTTATTGTTGGATTGCCACTGACGGCAAGTAGACACGACTCGATTTTTGTAGTAGTAGACACTCTAAAGAAGAGTGCTCACTTTATTCCTGTGCGTACGACGTATCAGTCACCTGACATAGCTAGAGTTTTCATCAGTGAGATTGTGAGGCTGCATGGCGTGCCTAAGAAGATTATATCTGATTCAGGATCGGTGTTTACTGGACGATTTTGGATGAGTTTCCAAGAGGCCTTGGGAACTCAACTTAACTTTAGTACTGCGTATCACCCAGAGAATGACGAATAGATAGAACAAACAAACCAAACCTTGGAAGACATGTTGCGCATGTACGTGATGGACCAACAAAAGCGATGGGAGGAAATCTTGCCTCTAGTAGAGTTTGCTTACAACAACATTTACCAAAGCACCATTAAGATGGTGCCTTTTGAGTTTCTTTATGGGAAACCATGTCGGATGCCCTTGAGTTGGGATCGGCTTGAGGATAGGGTCCTGGTGGGACCAGAAGCGATCCAAGAAATGAAAGAGAAAATTAAAACCATCAGACAAAGGATTAAAGAAGCACAGGATCGACAAAAGAGTTATGTCGATGTGCACCGAGTCGACCGTAGTTACGAGGTCGTCGATCGAGTCTTCTTGTGGCTTAAACCACATAAGAGTTTGATCAAGTTTGGAAAGGGAGATAAACTCTCTCCTAGGTTCATGGGCCCTTTCAATATTGTGGAGAGAAAGGGTCCCATGGCCTATAGACTAGCCTTGCCTGATTCTTTGAGGCGTATGCATGATGTTTTTCATGTATCTGTTTTGAGACATTATATTAGTGATCCTACACATGTGATTGACATGATTTCCTTGCAGGTATCGGACGAGGGAGCGCTCACGGTTGAGCTGGTCCACATCTTAGATCACCGCATTCGACAGTTACGACGTCGAACGGTAGATCAGATCAAGGTCCAGTGGGACAGTTATAGTCCGCACTCGGCGACCTGGGAGGACACATATGATATGCGCCAGTAGTTTCCATTTTTGTTTGATAGATAGACTTATGATATTGTGATACATTTATTTCGGCATCTATACTGAGAAACCTCGGGACAAATTTTAGACCAAGAGGGGGTGTTTGTAACATCCCGCTCTGGTGCACCGAGAAAACTTATTCTTTGAGGACACCTGCTCGCAAGTGATCTGGAGTTTTATGATAAGAAAAAATTTATCCTTGATTATGATGCGATATGATAGATGACATGATGTTTTACTGCTTTGACATGGATAGGTGCTATTGACTCGGTTTTACTGAGTGTGCAGGGGTTTTGACCTTGAGGATGCAGAGGCATCGACGGGACCCCTTGGACTCCGGATCAAGTCAGGGAGTGTGCTTTGGGGTTGATTGTTTACTGTGATTTTAGTATATTTGATTTGATGATATGATATGGACATGTTCTGATACGATTGTTGATGATGTAGGCTGACAATAGCTTGCCAACCAGACTCACATATGGAGTAAAGGGGCCACACATGATGTTCAGAGAGGTTGAGGGAGAGGTGTGGACTGCAGCCCTGCCACAGCCTACTAGCACTCCCACCGTGGCTCGAACTATAGGTTAACAATTACCTGGTTGGAGAGGATCCATGATGCCGTGAGGGCAGATTGTGACAGTCGCTCATGATGATTCTAAGGGGCGCACAATAAGGCAGGGGCCTTATTCCTTAGAGCCCTTAGTCTCCCACAAGTTCACCTGGCGGAGTGCTGACTCCAGGGGTTATATATGTCTACCAATCAGTCAAGTTGGCTAGTGGAACCCTTGGAGCACGTGGTGTATCCTGAAGGGCACGTCTCGCAAAAGAAACACAAGAAGCGAGTGGCACCCTTGGAGCATGTGGTGCATCCTGAAGGGCACGTCGCACAAAAGAAACGAACGAGGCGAGTGGAACCCTTGGAGTACATGGTGCATCCTGAAGGGCACGTCGAATTGATGTTGATGAAGGAACAAACCTAGATGGCCCTAAAACTTTTAGCACATTAAGAAATTCTTAAACAACTTCCCTAAATAATTGTCGCCCAGTTCAGAATCTAAATCTAAGTCTAAAACTTCTCTAGGGTAAAATTTTGTTTAACCTTAAGAAAAGACCCAATAAAAGATAAAAATAAAAATTTAAACTAAAACCCACTTAATTAATAGTTCAGTCTTCATAAAATTCTTGGGGTAAATGAAGAGAGTAAGAATTTAATTAAAACTAGGGGATTTAAAAAATTGCAAAGAAGAAATTAATTCTTAACTTGGGAAAGTATAAAAAGATATTAAATTAATAATAAAAGGGAAAGATTTAATAGAACAACTTCCATTTGGGTTTAATAAAAAGAGGAAAGAATGGAATAATAAGAATTGGGGAACTAAGTAAATGGAGGAAACATAATAAAGGAAAGATGGGAACTTATTGTAAAAAGCGAGGTCAACATAGTAAGGAATCTGCAATTAAAAACCTTCTAAAAATGAACTAAAATTAGCAACTTCATTTCAGAGAAAGTATTTAAAACATGTAAGGGGATCTAGGAACACCTAGGAGGATATTTAGGAGCAACTATAGGTGGGTGAGGGAAATGAGTCAATTGATAATTTAAAGAAAATAATTATTGGAGGAAAGAGGGGGATGGACGACACTTGTGCGAAGGAGACTATTTAGAATATTTTTATTAAAACTTAATTTAAAAGTTATTGAGGGAAAGTATGAGGTTTGGACAACTCTATAAAATAAAGGAAAAATGAGGAAGAAAATGAATCGATTGTTAGCGTAACGTTACGCTGCCGGAATTGTGACTTGACTGATTACTTGTGGAGAGTTCGGATTTTCCATCTTGGATATGAGTGGTAGCTCGACCTTGCGAGGCGAGCTGGGAAGCTAGACAGACCATCTGGATTGTGTGTGGCCCCTTTGCGGCTCGGGGGGCCAAGGGGGAAGCAGATTACCCCTAGTGATTGACTGGGAGGTACCGGTATAGTCTCGACGGTCGACGAGCGGGAGAGGCACGGAGCGCGCGGTCATCATTCGAGGTGGGAGTTAAGGAAACAATATGTTTTCATTTGTATGATAGAAGGTATTAGGACCTTAGCCCTCTCTTATTGTTATCAACATTTTTGTATTGGCATTGTGAGATGAAAAATACTTAACATTAATCTGCTTGGGTTCTCGTTGGATTGACTGGTTTTCTTGCCTTGTTCTTCAGCGGTTGAAATTGTGTTATAGTTATAAAATATTTCTTCTTACTCTGTTGTTGGATGTTGGTTGGGATAAAAGAGATTTTATGGCTGTGTGTATATATGACTGTGGGCGGTTATAAATTTTTGTGGGCGTTTTTATTTGACTGTGGGCCTTTTATATATTACCATGGGCATTTTATTTCACTGTGGGCATTTATACTCTACAGTGGTCGTTTTTATATAAATGGGGGTGTTTTTATATGAATGTGGGCATTTTATATATTACCGTGGCCATTTTATATCACTGTGGACTTTTATGTATTACAGTGGACGTTTTTAATTAATGTGGGCGTTTTTATTTGAATGTGGACCTTTTATATATTACCGTGGACATTTTATTTCACTGTGGGCGTTTATACTCTACAGTGGGCGTGTTTATATAAATGGGGGCATTTTTATATGACTGTGGGCCTTTTATATATTACCGTGGGCATTTTATTTCACTGTAGGCGTTTATACTCTACAGTGGGAATTTTTATATAAATGGGTGCATTTTTATATGACTGTGGGTCTTTTATATATTACTGTGGGCATTTTATTTCATTGTGGGCGTTTATACTCAACAATGGTCATTTTTATATAAATGGGGGTGTTTCTATATGACTGTGGGCATTTTATATATTACCGTGGGCATTTTATATGACTGTGGGCGTTTACGTATTACAGTGGGCGTTTTTAATTAATGTGGTCGTTTTTATATGATTGTGGGCGTTTTATATATTACCGTGGACATTTTATATCACTCTGGGTGTTTATATACTATAGTGGGTGTTTTTATATGACTCTCGGCGTTTTTTTATATGACTGGGTGCGATGTCACATCGTTCGTTGGCTTCCATGTGTAAGTTGGAGTGATCGTATGCCCTTTTATATTTTCATTTTCCTTCTAGCAATCTGTTCTGGCAATTCTGTTTGGAAATTGTCCTTGTACACTGTTTCTGGCAATCCGTTATGGCATTTTCGTTTGTAAAATTTGTTCTGAGAATTTGTTCTGGCAATGAGTGTATTGGCATTCCATTTTTGTAAAATTTAGTTCTGAGAATGCGTCCTGGCAACGGGTGTATTTGCATTCTGTTTTATTAAAATTTAGTTATGAGAATGCATCCCTGGAAAACGAAGTTCTCCCCCCTTAATATTTCATTGATCTCAACTAATGCAGATGGAGATTGTTGTGTGGTAAAATGTAGAGTTGTTTTATCGATCATTAAGAATGGATAATTTAATTACGAATGAGGCTAATGTTAATTAAATCCTTAGTTGCATTTATCGATTATTTAAGGCTCATTGAATTATGATATTTCATTTTAATGGTTGAATTTTTTTTGTTAACTTAATGCAGTTCCTTGCCCTTTCATTTAAATCTAGTTAGTTTCTAATTGGGTTAAGAAGAAATTTTGTTTTATTGTAAATTGTGGATGGGTTTGGGCTAATGAAATGGTGCATGGTTTTTATAATTGATTAGTGGGTAATATGGTTATCATGTATGGAAAGGGGTATTGTGGCTTTACGGTTCTTTGATAACTCATAGATGCATTGAAATTGGAATTTCGCAGGGTTAGCATGATATAAGATGTGTTTGATGTTTAAATCTTACTTATGGTTAGTAGGGGTTATCCTTGTAATTAGTTTTAATGGATTTATAATGCAGCCCTTACTCCCTTATTTCTTTAACGGATTTGTGGTATTTAATTCTTAATTTTTCACTTAAGTAAAATGGCTCACTTCCTCAAAATGCATAGCAAGCTACCTAGGAGTTGAACTGATTAAATGAGTGGAATCATCACTAAATGATGCCTGACTTAAATGATATTGACCTTAACAAGTTACTAAACATATTTAGAAGAGTCTTATGACATTTCAATTGAAGTTGTGCTCATGTGGTTTTGGCTTTTCTTCATCAGTTCCTATTGCTCAATTGGCTTTTTTTTTATTGCGTATTGGGTTTTTCTGTGTTGCCCTTAATTCTGGCAGGCACCCTTATCCGATGGGTTCCTTCTGCAGGGTGCTTTTATTTGATTGGCTTAGGGTTGGGCTGTTAAATTTAGGGTTAATAAAGTTGTTGTTTATTTCTATGGTGATGTTTAGGGTCGGGTTAATTTCAAGGTTAGTACTATAATTGGAATTGTCCAAACTCACAGTTGTATGATATGAGACTCTTCGATCTGATAAAGTTAGTCACTCTATATATAAGTCTCTGTGTGTGATTATTTTCTGTATAAAGAATCAAGTGTTGTATTAAGAGTCTCGAGCCCTTTAAAGGAAGGGTTTCCACTCTTGTGACACACCTCTAAGGTCATATCAATAGTCGTGGGCTCTTTAAAGGCAGATTTTCCACCACTGTGACCTCCTGATAGAGATTACTAGTTTATGCCTGAGCAGTCAGCCAGGAGCCTATCTGACATTCTCTCTCTCCGGAGCAGAGAACCAAGATTAAACGCCCTTCTTTCCTGTGCAAAAATAGTAAAATCTACTACCATGGATTCTTCCATCTGTGTTCGTACTGTACATAACACAATATGTCATTTAATGCTTGCAGTTACTTATTGTGTGCCTTATGTCTATGGTCGTTTAATTCTTGTAGTTACTTGTTGTGCGCCTTATGTCTTCTTCTGGTGATCATCGTGGTTGCATCTTGTGAGTTGTCGTGTGGTGAGTAGAGTCGAATATGTTTTTTTTCCTTGCACGCGTCCACACACTTGTTAAAAACACACAAAAAAAAATCCACTTGTTATATGAGGTTTGTAGTCGTGACAAATGGGAGGTTTGTTACACTAACAATATGACGTGGCAACATTGATTTCCAACTACTTCTCTCCCTGCATGATTTTCAAAAGAACATTTCCAATCCTAACAATATGACGTGGCAACATTGATTGCCAACTAGTTCTCTCCCTCCATGATTTTCAAAAGCACATTTCTAGGTATGCATACAAAGTAGAAATAAAATATGAAATCTTTCACCATATGCTTCGTAGAAT
>ML782546.1:171738-185128 GCA_009831015.1 Picea engelmannii | reverse complement strand
TCCCTAGTCTTCGTATCTCTTCAGAGTTTGTGCAGACTGCAATAAAGCCAATCCAAACAGATTGCTCTATTGGCCTCCCCAACGTATCAGTTTCGGCGTACAAATACTGGGTCACTTCATAGCCAGCGGTAGAGAAATCTCCCAAATGATGAATTGAGGTTGCCTGCAAAACCATCCCACAAGAATTTTGACGAATTATTTAGTCGCACTTACCGTTGGAATGTGTATTTCTTTTACTTGGTAAACAATATTTTGATCTTTTGAATTTTCATATTTTTTTATCAAAGAAAGTTTTGTTTAAAATTGTGTTCTTTTTTATATTTTTTTTAAATGACTTTTTCAACAATAAGTTTTAATAAGAAATTAATTATTTAATATTAAAGTTTTATTAAAAAATTAGAAGTTTTGTTTAAAATTTTACTTTTCAACAACAAAGTTTTATAAAAAAATAACCTTTAATAATTAATTTTTTTTAAAAAAATATTTTTCAGTTATGAAATTAAAATTTGTAATCTTCAAATTGAAATACTATGCAAAAGAAAAAAAAAATCAAAATAACCAAAAACCAAAATATTTGGAACAAAATAACCACAAAATATTTGGATGTTAATTTCAGAATTAGATACAATATTTTGAATAAATTACCTTTATAAAATACAAATTATATTGTGAATGAATTACTTTTATAAAATGCAAATTATAAAATGAAAATAATTTTGAAAGTGACATAAGTGATATCTACAAAAACATTTTGTAAAATGCTTTTAGCTTTGCATTTCCATGGGTTTATTGTTCCATGCATGGTAGGAAACTAAAAATTTAGTTCCATTTTTCTTTACACAAAAACCTATAACCTAAAAAAATTCCACGTATAAATTGCAAACAATCCTATATTTTCAACTATGAATAAAAGTACACGCTCCTCAAAATTGCTCCTAAATTGGTTCTAAGGTGTCAGCGAAACCCCCGCCTGCATTTATATGGTGTAAATCTTATCAATGCCATCACACAAGTCGACGATACATTTATATTTTTACATGGTTTCCATTTCATCATGGCTACAAATTACAGAAAGCATAACTTCCACTGATCAAAATCACTAGGAATTAGGATGATTGTAAACAATCGTTCTTGAAAAAATAGCACACAATATAAAAACAAGAGGTAGGGCTCAGAAAATAGCACACTATATACAAAACAAGAGGTAGGGTTCAAAAATAGCACACAATATACAAAACAAGAGGTAAGGTTCAAAAAATAGCACACAATATACAAAACAAGAGGTACAATTCTTCAACATTGAACAAAATGAAACTAGATCACTGAGGTGCCATCCCTTGTGCGACACTGTTGAAGATGACTTCGATTTTCTAAGCCTAAGCACGTCCCTATTGTGTGCCCAAGGCCAAGGTTCAACTAGATCCATTGGCCAAGGTTCTCTTGAGGTTTGTTCTTCTCAAACTTGCTCTAGTATTTCTTTTGTGTCCCACCCTCTCACCCCACTTTGTTTACTATTTTTATTTTAACTTCATTTGAAAATTTGACTATAAGTATCCCATCTCCAGTCGTCGATTGATTCGCTCAATACAATCATCTTTTTCAGATCCGTAGATGCTACATTGATTTTCTTTTCAGCGGATTTTCCTACTATTTTATGGCACTTCAAATCCCCAAGATTGACAACTTCTGAGAAGTAGATTCGAAGGGAAGCCATGGATAGCTCCACCAAGATAGGCATGAATGTATAACAATTTTTATTGGACATGCCAAGACTACTATATGTTTTCTTAGAAAAGTAAACAACATAACGTTTAGGGTTTTTATCATTTACAAGAGTATGTATCATATGACACTGGAAGAAATTATTTCTCATTCATAACAATACACTTGGATTTTAAAATTGTGTATAAGCCATAGAAATTGTTACTAACACCTTCAAGACTGTTAAGATGGAACAAGTCATCTCTCCATAATCAAATCAATCCCTCCTATACCAGTTATTGGAAACTGGGTATAATTCATAGAAACTGTTATTGACACCTTCAAAACTGTGTTAAGATGTAAGAAGTCATCTCTGCATAGTCAAATTGATCCCTCCTATACCGACTATTAGAAGATTCATATTTCATATTTGATACTAACTCCAGAATTTCACTGTCAATCTTGAACACTCCTCTATTGCAATCTTGCAATCCTTCTTCAAGGATCTAGGGTTTTTGTTTTTCACTCTTGCACTACCCCTTCAACCAAATGACACTTTCTCTTCGTGCTCAAAGATGCACTATAAATATATATCTTTTCATTTCTCAAGAATCTCAAATAGGATCATCTCCATAAAAATAACTTCGTTATTTTAAGAACATCACTCAAATGCATAATACTTACTCCAAAAAACAAGTGTGTGGTAAAATGCTTACAACAAAAGCGAGAAACATTAAAACTTATAAAGTACGATCTCTCTAAAGTATCTACTTTGGGGTACTTATTATTTTTCTTTTCTTTTCAATCGTCATTTCTAGGGTTCTCATGTTTGGGTGCATCCATTGACTACAATCTCATATTTGGTTGTCATCTCTTTGTCTTCTTCTACATTCCAACACACATCAACTCATTTTTTTTTTGGGTTAAATGCATTATATTTCTTGAGCATATCGTTTTATTATACAATGAAGTTTCCTCTTTTTGTTTTTTCCAACAAATTTGTTGATCCCCTTATACTAATAGTGTATCCTAGATATAGAGAATGTAGTAGATAGTATATCTATGCTTAATTTCTCAACAAAATATTGTCTCAATTGCATGCATCCTTCCAAATGCTAGGGGGTTGATGAACTAGGGTTCATCTAGAGTTGACCAACAAAACCCAAATGCGTTGTCATATCAATCCTCCGTTTAGGAATAAATACGATCTCACGCAAGACTCCAAGATAATCATAGAGACCATCCAGAGTTGTGTCAAAGATGAAGGCTTAAAATACACTAGAAAGCCACATAGGATGGCACTCATAGAATTTCTTACAGTTCATTATGATATTAACAACATACAACATTACCATATTCATCCATGAATAGAAGCTTTATATTATTTCCATTCAAACAATGGCATACATGGACCAACAGACTCATAATTCATTAGGAATAATACCATGTGCTCTCATATATTCTATCAATAATGAATTACAAGGCTCCATCCACTTTCTATCAAAACATACACATAAAATTAAGCTAACTCTATTATAGACTCCTTAAAAAATGATTCTAGCTACATACAAAACTACTCTTCAGACTCACAACAAGACTCATGCAAAAACAAACAATATTGATTCTTTCTCTTCTTTACTGCACACCTCAGACTCTCCAAAATCCTCTCTGTGTTTTCAATGCTCCTTTTCCTTTCTTTCTATGTTGTGATGCTCTCTCACTTTCACCTCTACTCGCTCCGTTGACTACCAATTTTGCACGCTTTTACCACCCACATGCATCCCAGGTAACCTCTTTAGAGTCATGACACTATTAACTAACTCGCCATATCATCCCTTAATTGATCCACAATATCTCATGTTGATTGAGTTACTCATTAGGGAAGATTCTTGAAGATCTTCTTCTTGATTTGGCATGCATGGAGTATCTTTCAAATTCTTGGAACACATTATAGATATTTGACTAGCATACATTTATTATTTCATCCATTGATGTGCATGCAAAAATGGAGTGAGCAGAAAAATATTTTTATTCGGGTGCACAATATTTACCCCTAAACTTTGGGTGCCAATAATCCCCCAACACTATTACTTAGATTGTGCTCAAGCCAATGTTCTTTCTCATGGTGAGATTGATGTGATGCAATGAACTTTCTTCATGAATTCCTTAACGAACTCCTCGAACCAACTGTCATATTCGTTGAGGGTGGCGTGGAGTTGTTGAGTGAGTTGAACCATTTCATATGTATTAGTTGTGGTGACCTGGGGATATTTCATGTCAGTTTCTGTATCAACCCTAGTTGAATATATGCTTATGGATTATTAAGTAAAATTTATTAGGTAATTAATTTTTCTAACATATTATTAACTAAACAAAGATTCGCATAATAATATTAATTAAATATTAATTAATTAATTAATTGTTATAATTTTGATTAATTAATTAATTAAATATTTAATTACCTATCGCATTGAATGAACATGGTAATAAATTTAAGAGGGTTAATAAATTTAATTGGTTAATTAAATGATCTACGTATACTAGGGGATAAGAAGCATTAAAAATAAGGATAAGGAAACAATAAATAATAGGGTAAGGCATTAACTATGTGGATATGATAATGAACGTAAAGATAAGGAAATAAATGAGGAGAAAAGTGTGGTGAAGGAGGCATATGAGGGGAGGAGGCTTACGGAAGGAGGGGATTTTATTTTTTTTCAAGGTTCTCTTGGATTGGCGGGGTGAGAGTTTGAGTTCGGTGGAGAGTTTGAGTTCTGTAGTCGGGAAGGATCAGTACAGGGGGCACCGGTTTGCTGGGGGTTTTGGACACAGGGGCCAGGATATCCATATGGTATCCTGGAGCTAGGAAGTTGTCCTAGTTGGTAGGGAGGAAACACGGTTTGGGCAGGGTTGGTGAGTGGCATAAAGATGGGCAAGGCAGTAGCAGGAAGGTCAACAAGACAAGCGGAAGGTTAGCATCATACCAAGGTATTTTAATTTACGTATTTGTTTTATGCAATTTAAGGAATATGAAGGGTTATAAGTTTGTTCGTAAGCTACTATGTTCAGTTCAATAAATTTTGGTTATATGATGATTATGAAGTAAAATAAATGTTAGGTTAGCACTTCTTAAATTAAATTCTTTTGGGTTTTATAAGGCTTTGTGGAGCCGAACCCTACACATGGTATCAAAACTTCAGCTTGAAGCACTGGGGCCTTAAGGGCCAAGTTCCCAGCTCCAACTCCAGCTCCGCCTAACCTGCAAACCAAGCACAAAATTTTTAACACAAATATAAATATAAATGAAATACATATTGAAAATGTAAAGGAATCAAAGGCCTTACACCATAGCAAATATCCCAATAAAAACAAAACTTTAAAGACCAAAGACAAAACTAGGCTACAGTGTAGTACTAGGACCTGATAATTTTCTTTAAGATTTCTTTTTTACCACTAAGAGGTTTTATCTCTTGGTTTTATTTTTTAAATGCTTCAAACATATGCAGAATGTAATTTCCTTTCATTTCGAATAGAAATTATGATTTTTCTAAGAAAATGAATATCTACATCGTCTATTATACATTAATGGAAAATCGTTTTGGAACAAAAAAAATAGTATATGGTGCCAGATATAATATAACTGCGTCCTTCTATAAATTACTTCTTGATTAGATCTTGGAAGACGTACATCAATGAAACCCCATATAATCATTTAAAAGACAGCATAAACATTACGAGGGGTTTTACTTAGCATAAGTTGCCAAACTTCTCTTAGCGACCTAAAAATGGTTTTCTACTGCACAAAATCTTCAAGAGTTATCTTCTCTGTGCCAGGACCTTGCCGAAACCCTAGCACTTATGCCAAGCCTGGGAGTCAATTCGTTTACAAAATAATAAATAAATATATAAAAAAAAAATTGTCTTTAGAGCGAATCTCAAAATAATCCCATCGGGCTGAAGGTCAAAGTCTATAATGGCACGCAAGCACCAAACCAATAGTCCCCATGCAATGCAGAGCCCAGCAAAGAGAGCCTAGGTGTTAGGTTGAAGATATGCGAAGAAGGAGCTCATGGGATGGCGCCCTCTTTCCAGTCTCTAATAATTCTTAATGGTGAGAATCGACTATTAATTTTGCACCCAAATCTCAATGCGCAAGGGAATATAAGAGCCACGCATCAAGTCACATAGAAGAGAAGCTCACAAGGGCGACCAAAATGGGTACACTACACATCAGCATAAAACAACACACAAACCATGCGCAAAGCTACAGGAGGAGCCGTAAGAAACATAACACAGTGCCCAACCACGTGGAGGAGGAGGCCACATAAAAATATTAGGTACAGGCCCAATTTCGCAGCCCAGCGACCAAGCCACGACAGAGAATCCTGCACGTAGCAAAAGAAAATTGATAAATAAGAAAAAAAAATAGCCACAGGTCGAGCAACATACAAGCCTAGTAGACTAAGCGCCAGTGCCAAGCATCCAAGGATAGCACATTTCAAAATACACAATACACGCACGTAGTCACAATACACAACCAAAACCAGTCACATTAGTTTTTTTTTAGGGCGATTGTGAAGCAAAAAGAAGCAGAGGAGCATTTTCCAGCAGCTGGCTCAGATGTAACAAGGCTCCATGTGGTGGTAATTGTTTTCTGGTAGTCTTACCACTTTCATAAAAATAAAACAGAAAAAAAAAATATGGCCTAAACTTGATCTTAACCACTTGATTTCTGCTAAAAGTTCTTAGCTCTGGAAGTTTTTTTA
Source organism: Picea engelmannii (assembly GCA_009831015.1). Taxonomy (NCBI): domain Eukaryota; kingdom Viridiplantae; phylum Streptophyta; class Pinopsida; order Pinales; family Pinaceae; genus Picea; species Picea engelmannii. The sequence continues at coordinate 178,661 of ML782546.1, read as the reverse complement.
AGATGGATTCGAAACTGGCTGTCGTTTCTATGTAACATTTAAGTCTATGCTTTTCACCGGGAAATTACAAGCTAAGAAAAGCAAAAGGACAAAGGAAATGAAAAAAAACAAAAATTGTCAAGATCAATCACAATGGAGCTCAAAATAAGTGTTGAATTTCTAGAATTTTGAGAATAATTCTACTCAGCCTAAAGACTTTAAGTTAATGAACGAAAATGCAGTTTCTGAGATGAAGAATTCCTTCCTTTCTTCTTGGACGGGACATCAAAATCTAAACGCCGTGAAAATTTTAGCTTACAGTAGAATCAAAACATAGTGATGGTGAAAATTTTAGCTTACACCTCCACCCACGACCACACCAGTGCCATATCACGACCACACCAGTGCTACAAAAACAATAAGAATTTTTTTTTAATAAAAAAAAAAAAAAAAACACAGGATAGCAACCAAAATGATCTGAGGTTCAAGGGTTTTGAACCCACTACCAACCCATGTGGAAAATGCCATGAGAAATAGCTCGCGGCCATTACCAGAGCTCCGGCCATTTCCAGAGCTCCGCCGCAGTTGCAGAGCAAGAGAAGCTCAAGGTGCGTTCGCAATCGCAATTGAGACAAGCTACCAGATGATTAGGGTTAGGGGTATTAAGATATGTGTGTTTAGGGTTTAGGGCACGTGGGCCTCATGTGAGGACCCACAATGCCATATGGAATTTATTTTTTTTTTATTTTTTTTTATCTTAAGTAATATTTTTTTTATTTTATTTGATATTTTATTGATTTATTTAAATTACCTTTTTAAATTATTCTTAAATTTAGATTTCAATGGTTTAAATTGTTATTTTTTTTTTTTATTAATTATTAATAAAAAAAAAATAATATAATATACATACATATATTTAAATATATGCAGCAAATTAAAACTAAGTATAGTAAATTAATTAAAAGTAATTATCATTAATTTATTCAAATTAAAATATTAGAGATTCCATGGGTTTTGAACCCAAGACCCCCCACCAAGCGAAGCGCCTTAAGAAGAACACTAACGCCAACACGCCCTCATAAGTCTTTACAAATAAATTATTATATTTAATTAGATTAATGGTAACACTGTACGAATTAGAGTGGTATTATTATTAGGAAGATACAGTATGAAGATTAAGACTAAGTGGCTTATTACCTAATCTATTGATCTGGAGCCAGCTAACCGAGTTGAATCATAATTAGTGAATGCACCGAAAATCAAGGTAAAGGTTTATTTAGCGTTGTTGATCTTTGTATCCCAAGTATAAAATCCGATTGTCCAAGCGTTAGGCTCACGAGATCGTACACACAACTCATCAAGCTAAGCGCCAAGTCCCTCCACTCCATTCCACTAGTCAAATTCAATGCTAAATCTCAATGCAACATTCGACAACGCCAACACTATGCGCCAAGGAAAAGCTCACGAGTCAAGCATCGGAGGATATTTAGTTGTAAGCGGAAAGTTAAAAGGACTTAGACTAGGACAAGCAGGAAGGAGGCGACATATGCACTAGGAGAGTAAGCATAGGAATTGGCGAGTATGGTGCAAGGCTAGAGTAGCTACAGGGAAAGGTAACCAATAGTTTTGTTTTTTTATAGGGGCGAAGAAATCAAGCTTAGACACTTAATCCTAATCCTAACCTAGCCAATCCCCTAAAGGAGTAATATCTGTTTACAGACAAGTAAAGAAAACTTACACCTAACTTTGTTTCTAGTTTAAGTAGCACCAATTTGAAACGTCATGGAAATCACCTTCACAACTTTGGTTGATGCAGGTTAAAGCACATAGGATGGTCAAGACTCGAGGGAGTCGAGGTAGGAGAGAGTTGTCGCAAGCACCGCCAAACCCACCAGCGACACCACCACTATCCCTCGAACTAGTTCTCATACTACGCTCGTTGGAAGCCATTAATGAGACTTTAAAGGGGCGACAACTGGCAGGGACTGAAGTGGAACCCGCACTATCTGGAATGGGTAATCCAAACGTGTCAAGGGAGTCAGGGGGAGTACCTCCACTCGAAGACATCATGCAAGAATTGCAAAAGATCAAACTTTCGGAGTTTGTCAGGGGTCGCGCCAGTGAACGCGTGGAAGCATGGTTGGAAGGCATGACAAGGTGTTTTTCCTTAAGGGACTATGCATCCAACTCAAAGGCAAAGATCACAATTTTTCAGTTAAGAGACGGTGCCTTGAACTAGTGGGGCAACCTAGAAAAAAAAATTCACCTTACCCCAGACACAGTATCTTGGGAGCTTTTCGAGGAGAGGTTCCAAAAGAAATATCTACCAACATACTACGAGGAACAACAGGTACGGGCATTTCATGCCTTAGAATAGGGAAAAATAACTATAGAAGAATATGAGATCATATTTATGGAACTGGTCAAATATGTTTCATATATGGATAATGACCAATGATAGGCAGAGCGCTTAGTCTATGGATTGAACCCTAAGATAAGAGCTATGGTGTGGATGTGGAAACCGTCTTCAGTAGCGGAAGTGGTGGAAAATGAGTGTTATGTGGAGGAACACATGAACTCAACCGGGGGTACAAGACCGACATTTTTGAATCGTCTTGGATTCGTAGGGAAGGCCCCGAGGACATTCCCTAGGGGAGGGGGCTCAAGGCCACCGCCATATGGTAACAGAGTTGTGCCAAGGACAGTAGCCGCAGGGATTTCAATGGTAGCGAGTGCAGCATCTCGTTCATCGCCAATGACGCAGACAGGTCCACAACCATCATAGGGAATAGCTAGTAGGGGCAGGGGTTCTAGGGGAAGGAACTCATTTCAGAGATAGTCACATAACAGTGCACAGGTTCAATCTCGTGTTACCTATTGGGGGTGTGGAGGACCCCATTACCAGCGTGACTACCCAGAGTTACAATCAGGGTTCATGCATAGAGAAGGAAAGGCACCGATGGGGAGAGAAAGTAGTAGCCACCAGATTTACGCAACGGTTAATAACCGCCAGTCCGAACATCAATCTAGGGTGGTGGAGTCATCAGGTACACTAAATCATATCAATGTTAAGATTTTGTTTGATTATGGTGTGACAAATAGTTTCATTTCACCATCTGCATTAGAAAAGAGTGGGTTGGCAGCCTACGAGCACGATGACTTTAAACAAGTCAAGATGGCTTCGGGGGAAAAACAAGTGGTAGGACCTAGTGTCGATAATTGTATAGTAGACCTGGGAGTGTGTACTACCAGGTTGAAGGTATACGTCACTGCTCTTGGGGCATATGACCTAATCATTAAAATGGATTGGTTAGAAACTCACCGAGCTTTGGTAGATTGTTTTGCAAAGAGGGTGCTTTGTGTCGACGATGAAGGAAGACCAGTAGAGAACGAGGCTGTACAGAGAAAAGTCTCATTATTCTTTATATCAACTATGAAGGTTAATCGATGCTTGAGGCAAGGGTGTCGACTTTATGTAGTGGAAGCAGTGAATGAAAGGAAGGGACCCTCATTGGATCAGTACCCGGTATTGTCAGAATTTAAAGATGTTTTTCTGAATGAGTTACCAGGGTTACCTCTTGAGAGGGAGCTTGATTTTACTATTGAGCTAAAACCTGGTGCAGAACCAATCTCCAAGACTCCATATCAGAAGATAGCGCCGGAACTTTGTGAATTGCAAATGCAGTTGAAAGAGTTACTGGACTTAGGGATAATAAGGCCCAGTGTCTCACCTTGGGGCGCACCAGTAATTTTTCTAAACAAGAAGGATGGATCCTTACGACTATGTATAGACTACAGGGACTTGAACCATGCTACAGTGAAAAATAGGTACCGGATGCCGCGAATAGATGACCTTTTCGATCAGATGAAAGGAGCAGTGGTATTCTCAAAGATCGATTTGCGATCAGGGTATCATCAGTTAAGGATTAAGGAAGGTGATATGCCAAAAATTGCCTTTCGAAATCGGTTTGGACATTACAAGTTTGTTGTAGTACCTTTCGGATTGACCAATGTGCCAACAGTATTCATAAGCCTCATGAATGGTGTATTCCAGAAGTACTTGGACCATTTTTTACAAGTCTTTCTAGATGACATCCTCATCTATTCCAAGAATGAAAGAGAACATGAGGAACACCTACAAGTAGTGTTGACCTGCCTTAGGGAGAACAAATTATATGGGAAGTTGTCAAAGTGTTCCTTCTTCTAGAAAGAGATCCACTATTTAGGTCATATCATTTCCGGTGAAGGAATCTTTGTGGACCCAGAAAAAGTGAAGGCCATTATGGAGTGGCCAGTGCCGAAAAATGCCCATGAGGTGAGAAGCTTCATGGGGCTAGCAGGTTATTACCGGAGATTTGTGGAAGGATTCTCAAAAATAGTGAAACTCATCACCACTTTGCAACGCAAGGGGGTCAGGTATGAATGGACAGAAGAATGTGATAATGCATTCATTGAGCTTAAGAGGTTACTAACCAGTGCACCAATTCTACTAGTGCTGGATATGGAAAAGGACTTCACAGTTTGCACGGATGCCTCAAAGCAAGGGTTGCGAGCCGTGCTAATGCAGGATGGAGGAGTGATAGCTTATGTGTCAAGGAAGTTGAAGAAACACGGAGAGTTATACGCAACTCATGATTTAGAGTTGGCAACTGTAATGCTAGCTCTGAAAATTTGGAGGCACTATCTTGTGGGGTGAAAATTTGAGCTCAAAACGGACCATCAAAGTTTAAACCATCTCTTCACTCAAAGAGATCTGAATGCCAGGCAAAGGCAATGGAGTGATTTTATGAGTGAGTATGATTTTGGTATTTCGTACATCAAGGGAAAGGAAAATGTGGTCGCAGATGCTTGAGTAGGAGACCACGTATCTTCTCCTTGGTAACCTTAAAGGTCAATCTGAGGGAACATGTGTTGACAGAACTCCAATGAGACAATTGGTATTTAAAGGTTACTTCAAACCTCCAGAGCGAGAGGTAGTTAGATCCAAAGTATGAAGAATATAGTATGGAAACAGACGGAATGTTAAGATATCGAGGAAGGATGTACATCCCTGAGAATGGGGATATTCGAAGCATCATACTGAAGGAATCCCATACAGCACTTTATTGTGTGCATCTGGGTGTGAAGAAGATGTACATAGATATAAGGAAACTCTTCTTCTGGGTAGGCATGAAGCGCGATGTACTCCATTTCATCGCCAAGTTCCTAGAATGTCAACAGGTGAAATCCAACCACCATCACCCAGCAGGCCTCCTACAACCACATGATATTCCTATGTCCAAGTGGGAAGTCATCTCTATGGATTTTGTTGTGGGGTTTCTACTCACATCTCATAGACACAATGCCATTCTTGTGATGGTGGATAAGTTAACCAAGAGTGCTCATTTTATTCTAGTTAGAGACACTTACGATGGCACTGATGTGGCACGTGTGTTTGTAAGTGAGGTTATCTGTTTGCACAGGATACCTAAGAACATCATTTCAGATAGGGACTCCAGATTCATTTCAAGGTTTTGGACAAGTTTGCAGTCAGCGTTGGGGACTCAGTTGAACTTAAGCACAACTTATCATCCTGAAACAGATGGGAAAACTAAGAGAGTAAATCAAGTCATGGAAGACATACTTAGGATGTATGTCATGGATAATCAAACCCAGTGGGAGAAGTACTTACCTTTGGTAGAGTTTTCCTACAATAATAGTTTTCATAGCTCCATCGGAATGCCACCCTATGAAGCTTTGTATGGGAGGCCATGCAGAATGTCATTGAGTTGGGATAGAGTAGAAGACCGAGTAACAGTTGGGCCAGAATTGATTCAGGAGATGGAAGAACAAGTGATTCAGATTAGGCAGAGGCTAAAGGAAGCACATGATAGGCAGAAAAGTTATGTGGATTCACACAAGACCGATCGAAGTTATGAAGTGGGAGACCAAGTTTCCATTTGTATCAGGCCTAATAAGAGTACCATATGGTTCGGGAAGGGGACAAAGTTTTCACCTCCATTTATAGGACCATTCAGAATCCAAGAGAAAATTGGACCTATTTCATATCGTCTCGTACTGCCACCCCACTTGCATAAAACTCATAATCTATTTCATGTATCTGTTTTACGTCAATATGTTGTTGATGAATCACATAAACTAAATTGGAAGGAATTGCAGGTATCGGATGTGGGAACCCTCACGGTAGAACCATTACGCATATTGGATCGTAGAGTCCGATAGCTCAGGAACCATCAGGTAGACCAAGTTAAGGTCCAGTGGGACAAGTATATTCTAGGATCTGCTACTTGGGAAGACGTCGAGACACTATGGCGAGACTATCCCTCACTTTTTTGACCACCTCGAGAACATGTTTCTCGAAGGTTGGGTGTATGTAACACCACCTTTTGACTTAGACAGCCAGTATTACCTGAGGCCTGTATACTTTATTTTCTAGTCACAATGAAACTATTAAGTGATACAACTAAACTTTAAATGTATGAACTTTTATGAATGATTAAATGTTATTGATGATGATGTATGTAATACGATCTATTATGTGAATGTAAATTTTACTAATGTTTAAATGTTATTGATGATGATGTATATGATGCGACATATTGTGAGAATGTGAATTTAATGAATGTTTAAATGCTATTAGGATGATGTTGGATATGATGCAATCTATTTTGGGTAAATGATAATCTTATGAATGGGTGTCGAAATTGAATTATGGGATATTATGAGATCTATTTATAACTGGAAAACTTTGATGTTAAATTATCGGTACAGAGATACCGAATTGAAATGATGATAGTATGGAATTACCTGATGATAATGCATAGAAATGTATGAGTTTGTGTTACAGACTAATCTGCAGGTTATGGGCTATGAAATAGCCAAGGGATAAAGATGATGAAGGTGGATATCATGACCACTAGCCAAGAAACATTATGGTATGAATA
>ML782546.1:65073-85744 GCA_009831015.1 Picea engelmannii | reverse complement strand
AAGCTACATCCTGTTTTTCATGTCTCCTGCTTGAAGAAGGTGATTGGAACCAGGTGCCAACTTCAAACCAACCTTCCAGAGTTAGCAGAAGAAGGATCCATTTGGCTACAACCAGAAGCAGTTTTGGACCAGAGGGAGCATCGGCTGCATCAGCGAACCATCAAGGAAGTGCTCGTACAGTGGAAAGATATGACTCCAGCAGATGCCACTTGGGAACCAGCCACCATTCTGCAGCAGTTTCCACATCTCAAGCCTTGAGGACAAGGCTGTTTTTAAGGGGGAGAACATGTTAAGGTCCTAACCCGCACATAGGTAGATCAATGTATTCGGATGTAATAAAGGTCAATATTAATAAGACCTTTCAATAAAATAGAATAAGGCGGATGTAAGAAGACCTAATAGAAGCTTCTGCTTCTAGAAGGATCTTCCTCTAGATGCTTCTTTTTAGTATAAATAGGAGTCGAGGGGTATGAGAACCCTAGCTTGGATATTATTGTAACAGAGCGTTGCTTGATTGGAGGTTGCCCCCTCGAAGAGGCCTGTGAACATTGCTATCTGAATCAAGTGCTATTTCTATTCAAGTGCTATTTTTGTCACTATTTCGTATATCATTTCTGTGTATTGTGAAGATTATGCTGGATATTTTACTGTTATTCTGTTATTTCTAGCATTTCATTTCTATTCTGCATATTTTATATATCTGGTATCTTGCACAATATGTGATCATGTAGCGTGTATCCCTAGTTTCAAGCAACATGAAGCGTTGGCCATGATACATCACAACTATCCTTAGTTTCAAACAACATGAAAAATTGGCAATGGTAGAGATGATACTTCAAGTTGTGGAATAAACCACTAGGTAGGTACAAGGGTGTTAGTAGGATTACTTGTATCTAAGCTTGATTTTGAATCTGAGAATTTCAATATTATATTTACAAGGGGGAAATGTGAGATAGATTATTCTCAGAGTTGGTTAGAACCAAGTTTTGTTTAAGGTGGAGTGTGTAGTCTATTGCATTGGACGTTGGTTATAATGTTAGTTTTTATCAGATGTAATTAAGAGGCAGTGTTAAGGAAAATATATAATTACATCCTTAACTAGTTAATTAGTTGATTACCATTACAGGAGTTGGTAAACCTCCATAATGTTTTGTAACTATATTATGTAACTATATGTTCATATTAATAGAGTACACATCAATAGTGTAACGTGTTGCATCAATTATGTCTCTACTCAATCTTTTTATTCCCTATCTCTATTCATCTCGAGGACTCAGGCGAATCTAAAATTGTGTTGTTGACCCAAGTTTCCATAATGGATACAATCTACAAATTCCACTGTCTAGAGTAAAGGGTGGTGGGTGGTGTTCGGTATGTGTTATATTCTTTGCATGTGTGTCTGTGGGTGTGTCAGATATGACAATTGTGTTTGACAATCCCTCATACTAGTGCCTTGTTTGTGTCGTGTGCGTCGGGCACTTTCCTAGGGAGGTACTAGGGGGGGGAGGTATGGGCCCCCCTGGTTATGTGCACTGTTTGGGGCAGCGCCCCGAATTTTTTTTTTGGGCGGTTTTTGCTATTTTTAGCGGTTTTGTAAATTAATCTCGGATTAAGGGATTAGGGTTTTGGTATCTATGGAATACCTAAAAACATTGTATATATATTGTATAGTGAATGGTGAAATTCGATATAATGAATATAAGAAAGGTTTTCCCAGTTGAGGGTTTCCGATATAAATCTTTGTGTACTATGTGAATGAGCCATTGATTAATTTTTTTTTTTCTTAATAATCTATATGCATTTCTTTACTTCACAGGTTTAAAACTTACATGTGGTATCAGAGCTCATTTTTGGCTTCATAGGGACGCCCTTGTTGTTGAGGGTTTGGCTCGGTCTTGATAGATCAAGTTTATCTTGGGTCTGTGATAAACTTGGGTTTAGTGGGAGCTTTTGCAGTGGAGATTCAAGTATAGAAAGAGGAATGGCGAGCTCGTCTAGAATCGAGATAGAGAAGTTCAATAGTAAAAACTTTGAGCTATGGAATCTCAATATGGAGGACCTTCTTGTAGACAAAGAACAATGGAGTGTTGTGGATCCTAGTACACAGGCTACTGGTACACTGTCTACTAGCACACAGGCTACTGGTACACAACCTACTATTACACAAACTACTAGTACAACAACTACTAGTATGTCAAAGGAAGATTGGGAGAAGTTGGACATAAGAGCAAGAAGTATTATTCGACTCTGCCTGGCAGATTCATTTTTGTTGAATGTCTCGGGAGAATCTACAGCCAAGGAACTATGAGATAAGTTGGGGAATTTGTATCAATCAAAGTCCCTGGTAAACAAGTTGCTTCTTTGAAATAAGATCTATCATCTTAGGATGGAAGATGGAGATTCTGTGACAAAACATCTAAATTCCTTTAATACTCTGGTAAGTCAACTTGACTCTGTTAATATTACGATTACAGAGGAAGATAAGTGTATTACTTTTTTATGTTCTTTGCAAGACTCTTGGGATAATCTGGTTGTAGCAATAGATAGGTTGTCTAGAAGATGATCAATTAATGGCAGAGGGAAATGATCCTTCTATGTGGCCTTATTCAGGGATCTATAGTCCACACACACTCTCCATTTACCATTATTTTTACGCACAATAACCAGAGGTGAAACCCACTCATTGTCTAATATAGGGTATATGAATCCTGCATTAAGAAGTTTATGGAGTTCTTATTTAACAATCTCTTTAATATTAGGGTTCATTCTCCTTTGGGGTTGGAAAATGGGTGGAAATTATTCCTTAATGTATATATGGTGGGTGCATAGTTCATAGGAAATTCCTTTCATATCCATGTAACCCCAGGCAAATGTCTCTTTATGTTCAATCAATAACTTCATCAAATGTTCAGTTTCAACAGAAGATAAATCAGGATTGATGTTTAGGGTTTGACAGGTTTGATTTATACATTGATGATCTTAGAAATGATTTTAGGAAATAATTCATTTGTTTTAGTGTTTGTTGTTACAACTGAATTAACTTGATTTACAACAGATTCAGAGAACATATCTTTGTTGACTCCTTCCTGGGCAGTAGGGTCAAATATTCTACTCAATCGGTGATACGTGTTTGGTGTAACAGCTGAGGGGTCACTGATAAAGATATTGATTATCTCATCCTCTGTCTTGTCATTGAAACTAATGGATTTTCCTATGCTTACCACAGGCATAGCACTTTCATCCTCAATGTCCATCCATAAATAATTTTCGGGTTCCACACTGGGTGTAGCATGAGGATAAAGGGTAAGTTTCTTGGTATCATAGCCATCAGATATGGTCATTGAACCAGATCTACAACCAATGAAAGCATCAGATGTCGCTAACCATGATCTTCCTATAATTAGAGGATGACCCCCCAAATGGGTTTTAGGTTGAAATACGACAAAATCAACAGGATACTCCCATGAATCAACTGAAATAACTAGATCATTAATTACTCTTTTTGGCTTGATAGTGGAATGATCAACTAATTCTAAAACGGTAGGAGTAGGTCAGGCTTGCATTATGAGTTGCAACAATTGTGTTGTCTCTATTGGAATAATGTTAATTTCTTCCCTTAAATCAACTAACACATCAAGAATAACTGTTTGTCCAATTTTGACAGTGACTGTAGGATTTCCTGGGTCTCCATATTTAATAGGTGGGTTTTTTCCTAACATCAGTTCAGACAATCTCCCACTATGTGTACTGTGAGGGGATCCCTAGGTTTCCTTCCAGGCTTTTTGATACAGAGATCTTTCATAGTCTTCACCTAAATAGGGACATCTCTAATCTCTTGCAATAGTGGAATGTTAACATACAGATTTTGCAATTCTCCTAAGAGATTGAAGGATGGTAATTCCATGGTTTTGGTAATTTCCAATCTTTTAGGGAATGGGGGTCTGCTAATTCTATGATAGGTTCATCAATTTCCTCTATATCAGCAGATGGTTTTTCCCCCGATTCCTTGTCTGATTCTGAAGATGGAGCATCTTCAATTATTGGCTCGACTATTCTCCCTGATCTTAATTTTATCTCATCACAAGGCATAGGGGTAATAGACAGAGATGGCCCATTGCGTATATCAATATTTTGAACGACCTTATTATTTGTATTTGGGTTAGGTTTCACATGCATCTAAGGTCGTCAAGGAGGATTGTTCTGTGGGGCATTGGGAGGTAACTATAGTTGTTGCTGCTGGTACTAGGGTTGGAACTGTTCTTGATAGGGGTTATGCTGGTGAGGGTTTTGATAAGTGAGTTGTTGTTGAGGGCCTCTGCAATATGGGTTCCATTTCCCAGGATGATTCTGTTGTTGGGGCATAGGTACCCATGCATTGGGATCTTGATAAGGAGGTGGCATCGGATTTGTAGGGGGGGCATTCATCTGGCCATATTGAAGTTGGTTTTTCACATTATTCCAATAATTAAGTGCTGAAGGAGAGAATTGAGGGTTTAAACCTTGACCTCATGGATGCGATTATCTCCTCTATTTTATTAGATAGGCATCCTTTGCTTCCTCATTAGTTTCCTTCATAGATGATTTTGCACCTGGTAGGGAGGCACATTTGTCAGTGGCATGATCTAATTTACAAATAAGACATACCTGGACGTTGTTCAGTGGCCACTCCCTTAGTGTATGTTTGTCTCTACATTTTGGATAGAAAATGGACAATGCACAATATGATTCTGTTTGTTTCTATTTGATATGCAGAGTATCAATTTGTGAAGAAAAAGAGTTAATCATTTTTGTTTTGAAATCTTCTAAAAAATTACCTATTTATGTTCTTGTTTCCCCTTCATTGGCTGATTTTTGTACCCTTGAAAAAGTGGCATCCATGGTAGTTGACTTATTCCTTGTAGATCCTTGAGAGCATCTCTTACAAAAATTTACAATGTCTTCATAGGATTCCTTAGATATATCTCCCTTAACAAGCATATTCAACATATCTAAACAATCATCTCTAACTCCTTTTAGTAAAATAGTTTTGAGAATGTCCTTACTCACATCCGGATGTCTAGACCTTTGTGTATTATACTGGAGTCACTCCACAAAATATTCAAGGGTCTCATCCTCCTTCTGAGACATCTTAAACAGTTACTCTCTTTGTTCCTTCGTTCGGCAGTAGTCTTGTTATTTGTTTAGGAAAAGTTGCCTCATGTGTCCCCATGTTGAAATATTCTCTCCTCCAAGGCTTATGAACCATCTTAACACATTACCCTTCAATGTAGCTGGAAAAAATTTAAGGTTTTTCATAGTGGTAGTGTATTCATAGCTTCTACACAGAATATCAAATTCAAACAGAAACTCATATGGATCCTCAGTAGATAATCCATGGAAATTTGGCAGGGCTGAGAGAGGTATGTTATTCATAGAATCCATCCCTCATGTAGGAATATTAGTAATAGGAAAGACTGGGGTAGAGATAATATTTTCATCATTTACATGATCTTCATTGTTCACTAGATCCTCATGATGGAGCTCTTCTCCATTATCTCCTTGATTTTCCTTACGTTCTCTTTCTCTCCACTCAATACGGAAGGTGTCCCACTCCTCTTTAGTGACTATCTATCTGTTGATCTGATAAACAGCTTCTTCTGGATTTTCCCTATTTCCAATCTACACTTTCTTGATCTTCAATATTCTCCAGTGTTGCGTGCTGATTTGTTGGTGACAAATCTTCATCTTCAACCCCTAATGAAAATGATGTTTCAAAATGGGGTAGTTCTGATGTCTGAGGAATATGTCTTCTTGGAGGATTTGAAGGGCGAAAGATAGATCCCGAAGAAGAATCTGCTCTGGCTATAATATCATCAAAAAAGGTTGGCCTTCCCGGTGCAGGATTCCTTCCACCATGTCCTCTGGTACCTGTAGGGCTAGTATTTTTGGGGATATTTCCTCTTGTTCCTCGATTCATGTAGACTAATCATTCCTAAGAAAAGAAAACTAATGTGATTACAAGAATCTATAATTATCTTCCCCAACAACGGTGCAAAAATGTTGGGCACTTTAGTTGTCTAAATAAATAGATAATTAAGGTGTTCAATATGAATTGTCAAACCCAGGGAAGTTTTCTTAATGAAAGATAATTGTGCCCAATCTATTGTAGATTATGAAAGAAAACACTAATCAATTGCAGTAAGGAAAATTAACACTAAAAGAAATAGAGTTGAAAAGTTGAACACTAACACAAGTTGTTGACACAGCTAGAGTTCTACAGAATTGAAATCACACTTACATAATTGAAATCTAATTTGATGAGTGTATAAGAATCTTGAATTATATTCTATTTTATTCTTGCCGAAGGAAGTTCTGTGCTAATTGCTGAAAGGAAGTCTACTTAATTGCAGAAAGGGAATTCACACTTTTATTTTCTTATGCTTGAAAACAAATATTTAATCTAATGAAGAAAAGCGAAAGAAATTCTCCAACAGTATTCAATAATTGACTCTAACTCTCATGAGACACATCGATGCGCATTTACCAGAAAGGGATTGAACTGTAACAACAAATTTATTCTAGAAATGATAAACAGATAAATCATCCAAATCAAAGCATTTAATCTATAACTCAAAATAGAGGGGAGTCTATGAGGAAGGTGGGCCCTTTCCTTCTCACTGGATCCACTCGAAAAGACTACAGTAGGTTGGAGAAACTCAAATCACTTTCTTTATTAAATCGCCAAAATGTTCAGATACAAAAATGCTTCACTTTGCTCTCTATTCCATAGTTAATCTTTTTCACCCTAATGATTACAAAAGATTTTTTATTTAAAGACAGAGACATTCAGTTGAAACAGACTCAGAAAAACCTTGAGAATCGAAGATTCTCAAGCTGTTCGTATGATATAAAAGATCTGCCATCTTCAAAAAATCTGGAAATAATCTTGATCACCAGCGTGAGCCAAAACATGTAACAACCTTGAGAATCTATCTTCAAAACGTGTAACAACCTTGAGGATATGTCTTCAGGATATGGATTTGAATGATATACCATCTTCCAGGATCAATGGGAGTCTATTGTAGCAGGTGTAACATCTTCCAAAAAAGGTGCGTGATTGATGTAGTCATGTAACACCATGCAAAACGGGTGCACAACTGTAACAGCTGGTGTAACAACGTCGTTCTTTCTTCAGGACTTGGTTGTTTTTATTTAATATACACATTTTGATTATTAGTTGAGAATTCATGGGTAAAATATGAGAAACTCTACCAATCAAACATGTTAAGGAAATAAGAATACAAAAGCAAGATCAATAATTCATACCTTGGGAAAAAGGTCTTAGCAAACAGTATATTAAGAATTTTAGCATAGAAACGATAAGGTTGAATGAGAAAAAGGTATAGTGAAAAAGGGAAATTTTTGGTTCCTAACAGTGGGCATCGAGCGAGTGCAAGTGTGCAGAGAGAGAACTCTTTCTCAAGTTCAGGGAGAAGAGTATCAAAGTAATATATTCACATAGTTGTTGAACACTCTATTGAAAATGCTCAGCAAGGTGTGCTTTGAGAAGAAGGTTGCCAAGAGGGCACAAAGTTTTCATTTGAAAGGAAATAGAAGGGTCTAGACCCTTAGAAGACTGAGTAAATCGAAAATCTCATAAGAGATAACGCTTACGAGAGAGAAGACGAGATCCAAGAGGTGGACTTGCAGGAGAATGGTCAAAGGCCGTAGCATTTGAACACTGACAAAATATTCCAAGGAGGAAGAAGTCAAAAGCTCGAGAGGAGGAGCGACAACAGCCGCCAGATCGAATGTGGGGAGAATTGAGGATTTTTGATCTGGTCTTGGTTAGAAAGGGCTAAAGTCCCAAAGATAATCAAGGCCATTGATTTGGAGGGGATGCATGGTAGAAAATCTGTCACTCTGGGGAAATTAACTCTAGAGAATTGTGTGTGTGGAGACGTGAGAACTCTCGAAGGCCGAAGAGCCAAATTTCATTAGAACCATTTGAGTGTTGGGGAAATGTGTCAATATATCTTCCACTCCGGAAGATTGTCATACAGGGAAAAGAAAATAGTTGAGAGTTGAAACTCCCAAGGGCCAGAGAGACGGAATCAACCGTAGTCGTTGACTTGGTAAGGAAGCTACGTGTCGACAGCTTGTGTAGATCTGGGATCGTGTGTGGAAGGAGGAAATAAGGCAGAAATGGAAGGATAAATAACATTCGTTGATCATGGATCATTTCCAAGGGATTGGAGATCGACGAAAGAGATGGATTGTGGGGCCAAAACTTCCTTGGATGTTAAAAATCTGAGAGCGGGCTGCAATTTATACCATAGTTTTAACAAAGTGCTACGTGGCAGCTGGAGGTGGATTGCAGGGAGAAAAGAAGGCTGGCCTAAAACCACTCTTTCCCACACCTGCAATCATAGTTTTGCACAAGGTCATAGCCCACGGTCTTATGAAGGAAAGGGCTAATGAAAAAGGGGCTAGCGCCTGAAACTTGGAGTTTTGGAAGTGCGCAGGAATAGCCCGTGGGTCTGTCAGGACCTACACACAAAACGAAATGGGAACTGTGTTTAATTGTTTTGGGTTCAATCGTGAGCCCGAAGAGTCAATTCGACTCAAAATATTGAAATATCCTTTGACCGGGAGGTCAACAGACCCTGCTGAGGTGGGGACATTGTGACGAAAGTGCTCTGGGAAAGAATATTCATGCACAATGATCATAGTGAGAGCACGAGGAGATTTAGGAATCAAGGAAGAATTGAATACTTATGAGATCAACAAGAAAAAAAATTATATGGACAAAGAAGTTGTCGCAATTTCTGTGGTAGCAAGTATGTTAGGGCTTGTTGGTTCATTGAGAGGAAAGAATGCTTGCATGTTGCAAGTTTTCTTGGTGATGTTGTTGCATAAGGAAGGAAGCAACAAAGAGATGAAGTGTTGGTTATAAGTTTGATAAAAGAAGCATGAAAGCTTCTACTTCCATCAGACTTCCAGGTAGTATCAAATTTATTAATGGTAGTCGTGCACGTATGAGTTTTATTACTCTTTTTGCATAATTGCTGAAAGGAAATTTAGGTAAGAATTTCCTCAGCGAGAGTCATTATATAAAATCACATGATTATATTATTGAATGCATACCACTAGAAGTGGTAAAATCTAGAGGCTTGTATTAATTCAAAGATTTTTAACTTCTGAATGCACACACTAACATAGTAGAATGTCATGTTAATTTGGTTATGGGGTGATACTCAAAGAAAATTAAAAGATAAGAAATTCTTATAAGAATGAATGCCAGTAATCTAGTCATGTATGAGACCAGGACATGATTGGATATGGCAAGGTACATATATGGAAATGTTATGAGCCACACGGGTACTAAAAGTTTCCTACCTTTAAATAAAACTTGGACTACAACCTTTTTTCTAACACTATTGTACACCACAGAATTATATTCTTGGTGTAGTGTTCGGGTCAAAAAGGAAAGCATCCAATTAATTGGGAAGACAATAAGAAGTGTGTGGAGAATGTGTCAACACATTGGCTAGAGTTCCAACTCATGGATGGTGAGATACATGACTGAGATAAAGAGAATTATGTAAATCAATACAAGCGTGCACTGAATAAATAGGCATTGAGAGTTGTACTAATGTCTAGTAGGAGCAGAGTTGCACTCATACATGATGGAATTGTATACTTAAATGCACTTTGCTGAATGCGTTTTGTAAGTACTTGCATATATTGTTTTGGCATGGAAATAATTATACTAATGGCTAAAATGTTCCTAACTCATGAAGTTGAGAACATTTCAGGAACTGTTAAACATTGCCATAGGAAAGTTGAAAGCCAGGTAGTCACAGGAATAGAGACTACAAAAAATTTTATGTTCAGAAAATTGAAATAATAAACTTTATGTTATTAAATATGAACATGAATATGCATAGAATGATGAGTCCTATTTGGTTAAATTGTTTGGTAACTGTGAGTGAATTTCTAGGTGCAGGAAATTCTAAGATCATTGCATAAGGTGTTTTACATGTTGAATTATGATGTACAAAAAATACTGACAATTTGTTGGATGTATGCAAGAGGAAGCATTACAGGAAAAATGGTATGTAGTTTGGTGGCTGTGGAAAACCACAAGGATGGTTGAATTCATAATTTGGCAACAACCAAGTAGAATTATGAAATGGAATTCCTATTTTGGGAAAAATAAATAAAAATTGAATTCTCTTTTGAGCTAATTGGAGTTCCTAAATGAATTATTTTATGTTTTCTCATGATAACTGCATGTGGATGATGAAGATGAGATGATGTTGATTAAAGTTAGAATGTTGATTACAAAGAGTAGCTCAACAAGATGTTGATTGGATACCTCTGAGGGCAGTTGCAGCTCCTCGAACCACGATGCTCTGAGACTTACAGTCTAGCCTGTTGTTGAAGCCCAAGGAAAGGGAGGTGTAACAACCAACGAACTGTGTGAAAGTGAAGGTGCACACTCCTAGGGTGGGATAGGCATGCAGGGAAGAGAGACCATGGGTTGGAATGTTGTTGGGGTTTAGTAGATTGTCCTAGACCATGTTGATATGGAAGTCTTCTTAATAAAAATATAAGTATCAATTCTCTATTCAGTGTATGATATGTATCTCGTAATTCGTATACAAGTTATAATGTTATTAGAATTGCATGTATATATATTGCATGTATGTTCTAATGTTTCTTCCGAATGAATAGGGGTACGGTAAGAGTGTTTAAGTCTGTGGAGTCATAACACTTTTGATATTTTATCAATTGATGGAACATCATGGATATAAAACCATTCAGTGCTTTCAATGAGGTTTAATTGAAGCATGTAATAAGGAACAATGAGCTGAATGATTTCCTGAAGAAAATCTAGGGAATAGAGAAATTGAGTTTCAGCTGTAGCATGGATACCGAAATTGGCGCTTGAAAGTAAAGATGGATAATGGGCTTCCAATAGCTAAAGCTTGGAGATTTTTGAAGAATTTTTGAATTATATATGTATAAACAAGTTGCACTAAGGACAGTCCAAAAATAAGGGGAGGGGATTGTAATATCCCCTGGTAGAGCCCCAGTTGTAAATATGAATTGTAAACATGTTTGTTCGGCTGGTGAGCCAAGTTATAATAAGCTAGGAGGCTTATGTGATGATTATGCCAGGAGCCTGATATTTTGTTTTTATATTTAATTATGAAGATCATTAAACAAAAATATAAACACTTTTGCGTGTAGACCAACCACAAAGAAGAGTTATGGGGCACTAAGCTCCACTAGGTTGGGTAAGGAAGGGGGGCTAAGTATTTGGGCCTAGGGGATAAGCTAGGGGGCTTACCTCTAGAGGAATAATATTTTAATATTATTTCTTAAAACCTAAGGTGGACATATTATGTTTTGTTATCCTAAGTTCCTGGTGGCTGGGGATGTAGGACAAATGGAGCGCATGTAGCTCCAGGAAGACAAGTTTCAACCTGGCCTCATGAAATTAAAAGATAAAGTTCTAGCTCTGTTGTGGGGGGGGCTTTCTATTCTCGACCCACTGTCTAACTATTAACCAGGGCATCCATCATAGATCTTTGGAACCAATAACCCTGTGAGTCAATCGTGTTGGTATTTCATTGGTCATTCGGCCACCCTCAACATGATTTCATGAGGCATTTCTCCCATACTCCATATGAACCTGAGGCCTAGGTGGTCAATCTCGGATAACCACGCATCTCTGAAAAGGAGAACGAAAAGATAACATGTGTGATTCCATGAACCCAGTCTGTCTGCACCCAAATAGTTGATTTTGTACCTAAACCATTTTGATTTGTTGGCTTCTATGGAGAGATGGGTTGTCTCACAACTATTGGTTGTTGTGGCCACGTAGTTCCTAGACTGAGTGTGGCTTGCTACCATCGGTTCTTTCTTACTGAGCCTTGATATGTCCTAGTGTTTGATTGTTGTCTTGTTGGGTGTCCATACTCATTTTTCCCTGTTGTTGTTGTTGTTACTGTCATCCGTACTCGACTGTAGAAGAGTCGAAGACTGGTTGAAAATATTGGTTATCAGACCTGTGAGTAGCTCTCCCAGGTGAGAGAGTTTGCTGAGAAGTGAGTTCTCCTGGAAGGGAGTCCCGTAGCAGCCACAGTACTCTGAGACATCTGGTCCAGCCTATTGTTGAAGCCCAAGGTAAGGGAGGTGTACTAGTTGATGGACTTGTACTAGTGAAGGTGTATCCTCCTAGGGTGGAGCACGTGTGTGGGGAATGAGGTTCTGTGTGTTGTGGCTGTAAGTGGCCCCTGGGATAAAATATCCTTCATGTTTCTTTGTGCAACTTCCTTGTTGTCCTTGCCAAGCCCAAAATTCCCTTTCCCAGTGGAGTTTAGTCTCAGCTCAGGGGTGACCTACTGCTGAGAGTGATGAGCAACATGGTATAAGGCTAGGAGGTTCCTGGAAGGTCTGCACGCAGTTGGTGTATTTAATCTAGCTAAAATCTAAGTATCATTACTGTGCTTAATTATCTATTTTATGCATGTTTTGTGATGCTTGAATGTTATCATGTATTCCGTTGCATATATGAATTAATGTTAGTTTCATTGGTTGTGTATGGTAGCAATAATTATCTGATTACTTTGTGTTAAGTGTTTTAATTCATTAAAATGCATGTTATATATATAAGTGTATATTCTGCATGGTAGAATTACCCAGTTTGGTGGAGGGTCGGGGATGTTACAACAAATAATAAAGTTACAGTCCAGATGCTAAAAGATTATTTCAGGCAAAAGGAAATCCTTGTACACGTAGCGGATAATCCTAAAAATTGATTCCGTGCTCTTTTGAAACAAAATTGAATCATGGCAAGCAATGCATGGTATATTATCATAATCAAGAGATTTTAATTTGGAAGACTTAAGCATAGGCACAAGAGTTATATATACTCTTCATAACTGTTAATTTAAAACTCAAAGGAACGAAATCATAAACTTACACCGCATAGGGAAAATCATTTTCACATAGAAGAAAACCCAGTTCCTATATAGGATGTGAAAACCCAAGAAAACCATGATCCACACATCCAAATAACGAAACAAACAAAGAGTTATGCCAAAGCAGCGAGACCTCTGAAAAAATCAGGCAAGAAATTCACATCTATATCGGGTTTTATAAACACTAGTAACATAGAACAAGAAACCAAAGGTTCACTAAACCCAACATTATATATGACCGAACTATCTCCTCCACTGTGTAGACATTCTAGCTTGCTTCAACATTATTATAGTTCGGGACTTCCTATGGGATTTTTCACAAAGAAAATGTTTGTCACAAGGTATAAGGGTTTAGAAAACTTATACAAAGACTAAAAGTGGAGCCATGATAAAACCGTAATCATTTTCGAGTATAATACTAACCTTTAAAATGATATCTCAGAACACGGAAGTCAGGACCAGTAGAACTCATAGGAATTAGAGGGTTACCGGTGCGCATGATGATTTTTTTGAAACACAGAGAGTCTAGATAAAACCACTGAGAAGTTACTTACCTCGTATATGGTGGTATCCGACTGGTGAGTGCCTCCTAGTTCCATCCCACCCAAATCGAGCCCAACTCCAAGATTCTGTCCATGCCACCGAGTTTAACATCATGATTGTTAGCGTTGCAACGTTTTGAAAATACACAGAGCCAAGGGAGAAGAATGAAACAATAGCCTTAGAAAACCATCCTTCAAGCATATTAATGGTGATAGTTACGAACTGTACCTAGGCCATGTGAATAGAGCGAGGTGGCAGAAACACAATGGGCATGGTAGTCGAGCGATGGCCCAAATGAGTATGCTACATGACACCATAAATGTCACAGGAAGGGTTTATTTAAGTCATGACATTCTTACCTTTGCAGATCTCTTATCAATAGTTATGGTGAGTGTGATGACAATCTGTTTATGGTTACAATTAGTCTTTCCTGCTCATCTAGTTATGGGTTACTCTTACCTATCGGATTAATTAGCACTTGTGCCAAAGTTGGTTATCATGGGAGCATTTAACGACAAGAAACGAAACTGCTTGTACCTACCATATAGTCACACCATTCATAGCATTAACGCTTATACGTACTGGCACCATGTTATAAATTACTACGTATTAAATAACTATGTATAAAAGAGACATTGCACATACGACCTATGGATTGAACAATACAATGATCCTAGGGGTCATTACATGTATTATGTAATCCCATAGTATGCCCTATGGTATTTTTGTGTGAATAGAATGGAATTGCCAAGGTGAATATAAGGGTTTAGTTATTAAGCTACCCTTTCACCCTCTTTTGGAGAATAGGATTGAGATATTCTTGTATTTTTAACTTGCACCTATGTCAAGGAAATGGTAAGTGTAAATTGTGGAAGACAGAAGAAGTAATAGAATTATTTTGTAGTATAGTTAAGGAATACCTGAAAGGTATTGAAGACTAATGAAAAACTTTAATGACCCTAATTAATTTTATTTTTTTTTATTGGCAAATTTTGGGTACATTATAGTTGGAAGCGACAAAAGGCCTCCAAAGAAGATTCTCGAAAAGAGACAAAGGAAGCAAATGCAACTGAAACAAGTTCAACAACAGGTTCATGTATGACTGATGAGGTTTTATCAATTAGTATTGGTTCATGTCATGATCAACAATGGTTATTAGATTCTGGTGCTTCAAATCACATGTGTCTTCATGGAGGCTTGTTTATTACTTACCAGTCTATAGATGATGGAATAATTTACATGGGAAATGATATCTCGTGTAAAGTTGTGGGATAATC
This sequence comes from Picea engelmannii, assembly GCA_009831015.1. Classification (NCBI taxonomy): domain Eukaryota; kingdom Viridiplantae; phylum Streptophyta; class Pinopsida; order Pinales; family Pinaceae; genus Picea; species Picea engelmannii. Next base: position 70,950 of record ML782546.1, on the reverse strand, counting down.
TGGATTATTTTTGGTACGAAATGAGATCGGAGATATAATAAATAAATGCAAAGAGATATCGTAGATATTCAATAATATAACAGAACTGTATCGGAGATGCAACCATAAACACAGATATATAGTAATATACAATTTCTATTAATCAGAGAAATGTACAGAGACTGTAAAAATACAGAGTGAAAGACTCGCTAGAATGGTGGCATCTTATCTCTGAGAAGAGATGTGACAGCTACTCGCATTCGCAAGAAGATGATTAGAATGAGACTCATAAGGCCCTTTTACAATAGACGGGAATGACAAAATTCTTAGACATCCAAAAACCTAACCCTAGGAGATGAAGCGCCAAAAGTCATGTGGGCCCCATTTGGGTAAGTTGGTGCATCAACTTCCCGGGATCGTAACTTTTGCATACAATCTCTGTTTTAGGCGTATGATAGCTCGTTGGAAAGATATATCTGAGGCCTGCAACACTCAAGACAAAATAGCATCATTATATAATTTTTTTTGAGAGAAATATACCCAAAAAAACATCGTTTAGGGCCTCAAAATGGCCTCGGAAGTTCAGGACCCAAAAAACTGCTAAAAATAGTAAATTACCAAAATTGTCAGAAACATGTTTTGGGCCAATTGGAGAAGGTAGGTGGCCACCGGTATCCACTTGGATCAGTCCTCCCTCCTTAGGAAGAAATTTTCTCCATTGTGTTGAGTTCCCGGGGGAGAGGGGAAAGCGATTGCTGAATCTGAATCTTGGTGATCTGATTGCCTTGTTGGAGGAGTGGCGTTGCTTAGCTTATTGAAGGCTATCACAAACCTTTGGCTGGAAAGTTTGGACCTTTTTAACCAGTCTGGATATTTTAGATGACTGTGTGCAGAAGGAATCTTTGTGCTTTGCTACAAACTTGTCGACCTGCTTCTATTGGATAGAAGGTGCTTGGGCCAAAGCTGTGTTGGTTGCAGTATCCTTCTGTTCACCCTTTGAACAGATTGTGGAGAAGATGAATTTTGTTGTATGAGATACTAACTTGTAGAACTATTTCGGTGGGGCAGTATTTGGAACTACTGTTACACATCAAAATTACTCACTTTGATAGTGTCGCAAGTGTCATCATTACAAAGGTCACAAGTGTCACATTTTTCTCACAAGGTCGCAAGTGTCACATGTTTCTCACAAGTGTCGCAAGTCTCAAGAAATCATATTGCCATGATGCATATGTTCTTCCTATAATGACATGAGAAATGCACTTGAAACACCTCAAACATCTGATTTGGAAGAGGAGAAATGAGTCAACAAACTTGCAAACCTTTTGCCATTTGAAAGCACCTCAAAAACTGAGTTTTTGGAGGGGAGCGCTCCCCCTTACACTATATTGGAGCACCGACGCTCCCCCTTACACTGTTAGGGAGAGTTATAATGCTCCCCTGCCCCTTTTGAGGGAGCGCTATAGATTTTGAGAGCACTGGCACCCCCCTAAAGCCTACTAGGGAGCGCTACAATGCTCTGATGGCTCTTTTGAGGGAGCGCTACCTATTCTGGGAAGTTGTTAAGCTGTTGAGATGAATGGGGGAAGCATATTTTCATTCTTGGAAGGTAGTTGGATTCGAATCCCTAGTCCAGCCATGATCCTAGGGTAGATCCTCAACTGAAGGAGGCAAATCCTCAACTTCCCCAAGGATATCTCAAGATTGTTGAGCCTCTCGAAGGCTATATAAGAAATATTTCTAATGGTGAAAGGAGACTGCAAAATGGAGAATGATACCAAACTTATGATCTCATAAGTGAGGACTGCAAAATGGAGAATTACACCAAACTTATAATCTCATAAGTGGTGCTGGAGCTAATTGGGGAAAGAATTGCTAGCATGAAACCTATGATCTCATAGGAAACACACAGTCAGCCAAGGAGAAGTGATCAGTGAAGCTGCTATCAACCAGGTTGTGGATCTTTCGAGCAAGGGTTAGATGAAGAGGACTTGACGAAGCTGTCGCATTGACATCTACGATTGTAAGCATTGTCATCGTTATTCTCATTAATATGACACGCTTGGCCTGTTTCTTTCTAGTTTGTGTCTGATGTTACATGAACTTATCATTAATTGATAGATCTGTTTTCAAGCTAATATCAATAGAGTAGGAAGTGGTCATATCTTGTTTTCCTTTAGGACTCAGCGAGGAGAAAAGGATTGGAGCGCAACTCGGAGCGTGTAGGGACAAACGTCGATTAAGAGGTACTTATGTTATCCTTCCTTCTCATGTATTAGTTTAGATAGATTTGAAAGGAAGTCAGTGTCCACGTTAATCATTTTTCTATCTAGGGTTAAGGTCAAGCTCTAGAGGCGATCTACCTGTCTGCAGGGAGATTTTCCTACAACAGAAACTGGCGACTCCACTGGGGAGATAGCCTCGAATCAAAACCTCTTGTTTCGATTGCTCCTCATTTGACCTAGTTCTGTCCCTTGATTGTTTCAAACCTAGTTCACTCCTCTTTTGATTGGTTTCATGAGATGATTGGCTCCTTACCTTGTCACGCTCAACATACTTGTCAAGTTTGAATCCCAATTTTTGGAATTTTTTGACATTTCTGGAGCTTTCAGACCCTGGCGCCCCTGACCTAGTGTTGACAGAGTGCCAGCACTCCTAATACCTTAGCATAGAGCTCTATAACGCTCCTTTCCATTGGCAAGAGAGTGCCAACCTCTTTTTGGCCCAGTAACCCTCCAGAACTACCTTTTACATAGTTTGCCTCTGTGTCTCTTTTGCTGAGTGATCTAGAGAGTCAATTTTTCCTCTCTTTCAACCTTGACATCTGTCTTTCTAAAGAATAAACACCTTGTTGATTGGATATTACAACCTTCTTCACTATTTTCATTGATTTTTTCCCTGTTGAGTAAAATTCGAAACCTATGCATTGTTCTATTCTCCTCATCAGCTGAGTAAAGATCTTGGTGAAGGTCATCAAAGGCCTACAGACCTCTTTATATTGATTTCAGTCAAGGTCATTGTTCTTCAACTTTTGTTTTTTGGGTTTGAATTGTGTTTTCTCTTTGATTCTTTCGTTTTCGCTTTTTTGTTTTGATTGCAATGAGAGGGTGCATTGTTTGTATGACTTTAGCTTGTGCTAGTTTGATTTTCATTCATACAAAGACAATTAGCGAGACAAGCATTGTGTTGAATTGATCTTTAACTCATATACAAACAATGAAAAAGCATGATTTATTGTGCATATTAGAAGGCATTTTAAAAGGTTTTTGCATTACATCAGGATTTGATTGAGAAAAGGAATCGTTTGAGGACACTCCGTAGTTGTGCTTGTTAGTGAAAAGAACTCTCTCTCTCCCTTAGATAGACATTCATCGAAAGGAAATGACTTCTTATCATGTTTGATCCATTCTTTGGGTCTGAGTCATAATTTCATTTGTTTCACTTCCATACACCCCTTTTGCGTAAAGAACAGCCATAAAAATCAACGCTAATTAAAAATTATCTACAATTTTTATTTTTTTGCTAGGATCCTCCACCAACAGCAGAATAGGTGTAGTACTTTGGATTAGGCTGTGAGCATAACTCTCCAAAGTTTCCAAAACAAATAGTAGCATCCTGAGTTAGGGAGAGCAAATCTAGTTATCGTATAAGTCTGCCTGGGATCCCCCTCTCACACAGGGGTTATGCACGAGGTCGCATTCGGGTAAGCTACGGGGACTAACCCTCCATGGTTTAACTGATTGTCGTGGTTGGATCGTATTATGGGGGTCACTTTGAGGTAAACCCACAATTACTGTGTGGAATCCTTCTAGTTGATTTCGGGCTTGATACCTTGCCTGTACGTTCTGATCAGATTGTCGACTGTTCCCGCCCAGGGGTTGACTGCGAATTGGTAACCTTAGTGGCCATAATATTTAGGGTCTTACACAAGGTGACAGTGACGGGAAGTCTCACTGTACCTGGAACAGACATTGGTCAAACTCACTCGGGCTCCTTGGAGGGTAAATCCACAATTACTGAGTGGAAGCTTGCACCAAGGCGTAAGTCCGTTAAGCAGGTCGTCATTGTAACTATTCCACCCTATCCCCTCCCCTTCTGGACTTGATCACGCGATGTTGGATTTCATCACCAACTAGTACAGTCATCGAGAGAAGGTCATGTTTGCTTGGTTGTGATTCTTAGATTCTATTAGCGTATGCTGTTTCTTTTACTTAGTGGACCTTAGGTCGAGTATTTGTTAATGGCATCGAATCCTGGGAGTACCAATGGAGGAACCCCTTCTTTTGGGGAACCTTATACCTTTCCTTCATTTGGAAACTTTGGTCCTCTATATGTTGCCACACTGAGTCTTCCAGGACTCACTATTGGATTACCAGTTTGGTTGTTCCCCACTCCGGTGATCCCAAATCCTCCCAATGTTTCAGTTGCACCTAATACTTTGGATGTCAATGTACTACCCACACATCAACCTCACGTCGACTTTTCTCCTTCTTCACCCATTAAGTATCCTTCCATTTCTCCTTCTTCACCTAGTGAAATCTCTAAACAAAGTAGCCAGGTTGATCGGAAGAAGAAGAAATGGAAAGAGAAGAAGAAGAAGAGCCCGAAAAGGACCAAGGCCCCAACAACATCAGATGTTGGCTCTAAGAAACCAGTTACTATTAATAGTACTGGGAGTGTTAATGATATCAACAAGATTAAATGGAAGAATCCAAAACCCAAATTCCCTTGCAGCCTTTGTAAGGGTGACCACTTTCTGAGGGATTGCCCCGGTCTTACCCAGGTTTCAGAAATGTTGTCCTCCATGTCATCAACCTCTGTCGGTCATGTCGATGATACCCCGTCAACCAGTGATGTTCAGGTTGGTAAGAAGAAGAAAGCTATCAACTTCCCTTGCATGTTATGCAAAGGTAATCATTACTCTCACCTTTGTCCTCGCATGGACGAGGCTTCTTCTCTTTTGGAAAAGCTTCAACTTCCAAAAGGTTATCGTAAGCTTTCCACTGACCCATCATTGGTTGATGGATTGGTCAATCCGGTTCCATCCCCGATTAGTCCGGTTGATCAGGTGGTCAATATAGTTTCCTCCTCGATTGAACCACAAACCCAAGTAGCTGATCCAGTTCCCTCATCGATCAGCCCCGCTCTTCATCAAGAGAGTGACACCAAAGCGGTCGATCCATTTCCACCCATTGATCCCATTCTTTCCTTGGAGAATGAAACTCAAGTGGTCGATCCAGTTTCACCATCGGTCGATCCCATTCCTCTATTGAGGAACGTCAAAGTGACTGATCCAGTCCCTTCCTCGGTCAGTCCCACTCTTCATCTAAAGAGTGGCAAAGTGGTTGCTCCGGTTACATCCTCAGTCAATCCCACTCTTCATTTGAAGAGTGCCAAAGTGGTCGATTCAGTTTCACCATTGGTCGATCCCATTCCTCCATTGCAGAATGTCAAAATGGTTGATTCAATCCCATCATCGGTCAATCCCACTCTTCCTCTGAAGAGTGCCCAAGTGGTCTATCCAAGTCCACCATTGGTCGATCTGATCCAATCATCGGTCGATCCTACCCTCCTTCTAGAGAGTAAACCCGATACTACCCATGTTTTTCTTATTAATACAGACTCTACCATGCCTGGGGGAATTCCTCCTCCTCCTGTGGAACCCCCTCCAAGTACTGAAGCCATCCTTTTTGATTGGGGTGTGCTAACTCGACCTCGTCTTCCCTCCCACATTCCTTTCCAGATTACAGTACAGGTTTGTGGTTGGGACATTCCCCAAACGCTTATAGATGAATGTGCGTCCGTTAGTATTTTGTCTTTTGTTTCTTAGTATGCTTTGGGTTGTCCGTAGCTTGCACTGGTTACACAGAATCTGTTAGCTTTTAACAGAAGAACTAG
>ML782546.1:50599-65023 GCA_009831015.1 Picea engelmannii | reverse complement strand
CACAGAATCTGTTAGCTTTTAACAGAAGAACTAGTCAACCTTTAGGGATCCTTCCTCAGTTTCCTATAACTTTGGGAGGGAAAACTGTCTTTATCGATGTCATGGTAGTCTGAGACCCCTTGGATTTCTCTTTACTCCTTGGGCGAGATTATGTCTATGCCATGAAAGCTATTGTATCCACTCTTTTCTGTGTGATATCTTTCCCTCACGATGGAAGAATTGTGACTATTGATCAACATTCATTCATTGACCCCAACTGGGTTACCTCCCTAAGTGGTTCTTATATGCAGACAGTACCACCCCCTCCACATGTCAATTATGTGGCGTTGTATCCCATGGCTTCAAATTCCGACGATTTGGATCCGGTAGTTGACATGGTGATCTCTTCGGTAGGGTTATTGGAGCCTGATCTCCTTACTCCTATCATGATCCTCGACATGTGTTCCTTCTTGAGTGATCATCTTCCATCCGACAAAGATCTCTTAGAAGCCATGACCGAGTTTTGTCCCTTGACATGGTGTCTTTCTAGAGCATTATCCTCTTGGAAGCCATGATCAAAAAGAAGTCACGAGCATAGTTTCTCTTCTCTGTGGCAAGCTCATTAAAAAATGAAATAGAGGCCACTAGCTTTCATGCTGGGGGCATAATGAGCATAGTTTCTCTTCTCTGTGGAAAGCTCGTTAAAAAATGAAACAGAGGCCACTAGCTTTCATGTTGGGGGCATCACGAGCATAGTTTCTCTTCTCTATGGAAAGCTCGTTAAAAAATGAAATAGAGGCCACTAGATTTCATGGTGGGGGCATGCTATGAGCACAGTTTATCTTCTCTGTGGCAAGCTCATTAAAAAATGAAAGAGAGGCCACTAGCTTTCATGCTGGGGGCATCACGAGCATAGTTTCTCTTCTCTATGGCATGCTCGTTAAAAAATGAAACAAAGGTCACGAGCATAGTTTTTCTTCTCTGTAGCAAGCTTGTTAAAAAATGAAACATCAATCTGGGCATCGAACCTGGAACCTTGAGCATAGTTCTTTCCTGTGTCAATCTCATTAAAAAATGAAACAATCACCTCTCCCTCAAGTCGATTCTTTCACCAAATATCGTAGATGTCGAGTCGAGTCTTTCGTTAGGTCTTGTTTTTTAACCTTCATTTCATCCACCTATATCCTTTTTCTCCATCTAGCACAAAAATTGGTGACAACCTCAAAGTCGGTGAATGAATTGAAGCTTGGGTGGCATGTCTCCAGCCTTTCATGATCATTCTGGAGTCAAGTCACCAGCTTTCAAGCTGGGGGAATATCGAGCTTAGTCTTTGTTCTTTCTCGTGCTCGTAAATACATGAGAATGCAACCGGGTAAACTTTTATCTCTTTTTCGGACCTGTACGGATACACGAACACATGAAAAAGGAACCCCCCTGGAGTCTCCTTTAAACCCTTTCCATACTCTCTAAATATGAAAATATTGTCGAGTGATCTTGCTTCCTTTCACACTCGTTAAAAGGTCAGAAAGAGCATCTTTCGAGCGATAGTTTAACCCTTTTTTGGTCTCGTTGGACTATTGTACGAAAAAGGAAATGAGAGAGTTCTCTTTTAAGTGTTTTTCCAAACTCTATAATCCCAAAAAACCTTCGAGTTTTCTATCTTTGGACTCGTTAAAGCACACATCAACAGGCCCATATGGGACCGAACCCTTACTTCTTCCGGTTCGTTAAACAAAGGAAGATGAACTTACCGAAGGGAAGTTATATTGAGTATGTGTTATCCTCCTCGAGCTCATTAAATTAAAAAGAGGTACTCATCTATCTGGATGGGGGAAAAATTGGAAGGAGGAAGCCAAGCAGTCTCTTGAGAACATCATCCAACACGTCTTAGAGTCGCCCTTGAACACGACACTTTGATATCTGCCCATATCATAATCTGCTGAACCTCTACACTGAGCCAATCCTTTGAGTTTCCTTTCACTACTTTGGGTCACCCGACACAATTCATCGCATCCATTGCATAAGTTTTGGTCCATGTCATGTTTTCCTATTGTGCCTCGATGTTCAAGGGAAGTATCCTCCTCAAGAGTCAACCATCCCAAATATCTTGCCTCAAAACCTGTGTCATTCCATGTCCATTTGATCTTCCAATTACATATCTGTGTCTGTTTCATGTCGTTGATGGGGGATACATCAAGGCCCTCCCTTGATGAGTCTATTCTTGTCGACTTCAGCACATTATCCGGGAATTAGACTTAGAAACTAGTTAGTACTTTGGGACCTGCATGCCTCAATGGCAGGCCTCCTCACATTCGACAGTGGGTTTACATCATTGACCTCTGATCGAATGATTCCACGAATGTTAGACCTCAACTCATCTATTCACATTCGATGGGATGTACTAAGGTACCTTGGGAATCATTGACATTAATGGTGATCTCCCTCGCACTTGTTAACGATTTACCTCATTGACCGGTAATCAAGTGGTTTCTGCTATGTTCGATGTCAAGACATCTATTCACATGGTTAGGATCGTACCACGTTGGGATTGGTAAGAAGACCCTGGGTGGAGTAATCACTTTGATATGCACTTTGCCCAAGTTGAGAAGGAGTTTCTATTGGACAAGGAACACATACACTGTTACATAGATCCACTTTGTATTGGTCGTGGCTATGTCTTGTCATCTCGTAGATTCATTGTGTATTCTTCGTGGCTACGATCAGTTCATGTCATCAAAGTATAGATCCACATTGTATCTTCAGTGTCTATACCTTTATATCAATACAATTATGGATCCACAGTGTATTTTATGGTGGCCATATCTTGCAAGTCTTCATCACCCAAGCATAGGTATGCCTGCCTTGGGTTTTGAGATATGTCATGATATTTATTGGATGTTTGTGTGTAGCTTCTGTCAGGTTCTCTGAGTCTATACCCTTGCTTGAAAGTCTACAAAGTATTTCAGTTATCAGTTCCTATCTTCTAACTTCATACTTTGGGGGGCAATCTGTTACACATCAAAATTACTCACTTTGATAGTGTCGCAAGTGTCGTCATTACAAATTTCACAAGTGTCGCATTTTGCTCACAAGGTCGCAAGTGTCGCATGTTGCTCACAAGTGTCGCAAGTGTCAAGAAAACATATTGCCATGATGCCTATGTCGTGACTATAAAGACATGAGAAATACACTTAAAAAACCTCAAACATCTGATTTGGAAGAGGAGAAATGAGTCAACAAGCTTGCAAACCTTTTTCCATCTGAAATCACCTCAAAAGCTGAGTTTTTGGAGATGAGCACTCCCCCTTACACTATCTCGGAGTGTCGGTGCTCCCCCTTACACTGTTAGGGAGTGTTATAACGCTCCCCTGCCCCTTTTGAGGGAGCACTATAGATTTTGAGAGCGTTGCTGCCCCCCTAAAGCCTACTAGGGAGAGCTACAACGCTCTGATGGACCTTTTGAGGGCGTGCTACCTATTCTGGGAAGTTGTTAAGATGTTGAGATGAATGGGGGAAGCATCTTTTCATTCTTGGAAGGTAGTTGGATTCGAATCCCTAGTCCAGCCATGATCCTAGGGCAGATCCTCAACTGATGGAGGCAAATCCTCAACTTCTCCAAGGATATCTCAATATTGTTGAGCCTCTCCAAGGCTATATAAGAAATCTTTCTAATGGTGAAAGGAGACTGGAAAATGGAGAATGATACTGAACTTATGATCTCATAAGTGAGGACTGCAAAATGGAGAATTACACCAAACTTATGATCTCATAAGTGGTGTTGGAGCTGATTGGGGGAAGAATTGCTAGCATGAAACCTATGATCTCATAGGAAACACACAGTCAGCCAAGGAGAAGTTATCAATGAATATGCTATCAACCAGGTTGTGGATCTTTCAAGCAAGGGTTAGATGAAGAGGACTTGACGAATCTGTCGCATTCGCATCTACGATTGTAAGCACTCTCATCGTTATTCTCATTAATATGACACGCTTGGCCTGTTTCTTTCTAGTTTGTGTCTGATGTTACATGAACTTATCATTAATTGATAGATTTGTTTTCAAGCTAATATCAATAGATTAGGAAGTGGTCGTATCTTGTTTACCTGCAGGACTCAGCGAGGAGCAAAGGATTGGAGCACATCTCGGAGCGTGCAGGGACAAACGTCTATTAAGAGGTACTTCTGTTATCCTTCCTTCTCATGTATTAGTTTATATATATTTGAAAGGAAGTCAGTGTCCACGTTAAGAATTTTTCTGTATAGGGTTAAGGTCAAGATCTAGAGGTGATCTACCTGTCCGCAGGGAGATTTTTCTACAACAACTACCTCTAGTATCCTTTAGATATGATCCCCAAGAGTAATAATGACACTACGGGGTCGAGACTCATAGATAGCATGGTGTTTCCACATATATGGCTGGCCCAAGAGAACATCACAAACATCCAGTGGGGAAACATCACATAATACCTCATTCTTGAAGGGTTGGATGCCGTATGACAATCGACAATGCTTGTTGACACGAAGATATCTTCCTTGGCGAAGCCACCCGATGTTGTATGGTTGTGAGTGTGGTGTTGTCGACAATCCCAATTGTTTGACGACGTCTGCTGAGATGAGGTTCTTTTGGCTTCCGCTATCAATAATAAAATGCAGTGGGGTCCCCTTCACCCACATTTATGAATGAACAAGGCACTCCCCCTCTTCAGGATCCGTTGGTTCTTCTGGTTGAATTGCTACAGTCGCGACAATAGCAGTGGGGTTTGCATCGATGATCTGTCTTTTCCCATTATTTTCAGAATCAAATTCTGAATCAGAGTTCAGCTCCTTATCTTTGATCCCAACCACCAATGACTATTTTGAGAGACATTCATCGGTGTTGTGCCAGGGGATTTTGTGAAAATCACACCATTTTCCGGTGTCCTTCTTTCTCTTCCCGTGACCCTTCTTTTCTTGTGGCTTGGACTGGTTTTTGGGAGACTGTTTGTTAGGGATGTTTTTATCATACTTTGGTTGTTGGGGATTTGTAGACCCAAAATCCCGTTTGTTCTGGTGCTTAAATTTCTACTCGATTTTAACAACATATCGATAGGCAGCACCGAGTGATGAGATGTCCAGAAAATCCATTTCAGTTTGGATGTATCTGTGTAGATCCCCACGGTATTTCAAAACCAAATTTCGTTCAGAGTCTTTGATACCCATCTTGGTGCACAAGGTATGGAAGATATTGGTGAACTCCGGAACTGATTGGCCCCTCTCTTTCTGTAGTGTGGTCCATCTCATGTATTGGTCCTCATAGTTGCCAACAGGGTAGTATTGTTCCTTTACCGCATCCACAAAAAAATCCCAAGTGGGATCGACCCCATATATTCCAGACTCCTCTGTGGAACTCTGCTCCTAGTGAGTTTCCCACCAATGTTTGACATGAAGGAGAGCCTTAAGGAGTGTGAAGGTGATCTTTTCCTTGTCTGAAAAATTATGAACAGAGAAATAACCTTCTAGCAGATTTAACCATTTATCTAGGGCAGCTGCATCTATTTGACCTTCAAATATGGAAATATCAAAATTAACCTGTACCTTGAAAGGTGAGGTGCCTCCAAAGTGGTCTCTTGATGAATATGCGCCTGATGCTATCGACAGGCATTGAAGGATGTGGGAAAATTCTCCATCATTTCTTCCCTCTGTCGCGTGAGAGCATGCTCAAGCAATAGACTGATATGATCGTCTGCTCCGTTGTTTTTATTTTCTTCTGCCATTAAGGGTTTCTTGGGTGTGTGAGAGAAATTTTCCTCAATAGAGACAAGCTCGAGACCCAACTTTCTATACCCAAACCTCATCGGGGACATGCACTGAAAATGATCAAGAGCAGCCTGCTTTGATACCACTGATTCAGATTATTTTCGGCACGAAATGAGATCGGAGATATAATAAAGAAATGCACAGAGATATCATAGATATTCAATAATATAACAGAACTGTATCGGAGATGAAACCATAAACACAGATATACAGTAATACACAATTTCTATTAATCAGAGAAATGTACAGAGACTGTAAAAATACAGAGTGAAAGACTCACTAGAATGGTGGTAGCTTATCTCTGAGAAGAGATGTGACGGCTACTCGCATTCATAAGAAGATGATTACAATGAGACTCAGAAGGCCCTTTTACAATAGACAGGAATTTCAAAATTCCTAGACATCCAAAAACCTAACCCTAGGAGATGAAGCGCCAAAAATCATGTGGGCCCCGTTTGGGTAAGTTGGTGCATCAACTTCCTGGGGTCGTAACTTTTGCATACGATTTCTGTTTTAGGCATATGATAGCTCGTTGGAAAGATATATCCGAGGTCTACAACGCTTAATGCAAAATGCCATCGTTAGATGCTATCTTTCTAGAGAAACATACCCAAAAAAACATCAATTAGAGCCTCAAAATGGCCCCGGAAGTTCAGGACCCGAAAAAACTGCTAAAAATAGTAAATTACCAAAATTGCTAGAAGCATGTTTTGGGCCAGTTGGAGAAGGTGGGTGGCCATCGATATCCACCTGGATCATGGGAATTGGTAGCATTCGAATTAAGATCATTTATGGAAATGTTAAAATACTAACTGATGTGATACATGTACCTGAGCTTAGGAAGAACCTAATTTCTTTGGGAGTCTTAGATACTGGAGGATATAAGAGTATTTTTCAAGGTGGAGTTATGAAGCTCTACAAAGGAATCCTACTAGTTATGAAATTGAAGAAGGTGGGTAACTTATTTATGTTAGAAGGAAGAACTAACTCAGATCATGCGACAACAATATATGAGAATGATAGTGATTATGTTCGACTGTGGCATCAACAGTTGGGTCATACGAGAAAACAAGGATTAAAGGTATTATCTGATTGGAAGTTACTTCCTAGTCTAAAGTATTAAAAATTCAATTTCTGCCAGCACTGTATTTATGGAAAACAGAATAGGCAAATATTTAAAAATGGAAGACACACCAGTAAAGGAATCCTTGATTATATTCATTTTGATGTTTGGGGTCCACCACCTACTATTTTGTATGGAGGATCGTCATACTTTGTTACTTTTATAGATGATTTCTCTAGGAAGGTGTGGATCTATATGTTAAAGAGTAAAGATGATGTATTTACATTTTTCAAGCAGTTTAGAGATTTAGTGGAAAAGAGCACTGGTAGGTCCATTAAATGTTTAAGAACTGATAATGGTGGTGAATTTGCGTCAATGGAATTTGAGAACTATTGAAAGGAGTTTGGGATCAATAGGCATAAAACCACTTCCTATACTCCTCAATAGAATGGAGTTGTTTAACGCATGAACATGACTCTTCTAGAGAGAGCAAGGAGTATGCTCAGTAATCCCAACTTGCAGCAGGAACTGTGGGCAAAAGAAATGAATACAACTTGTTATCTGGTGAATCTATCACCATCAACAACAATAGAGTTCAAAATTCCAGAAGAGGTATGGACAGGTCATCCTTATAATTATTCTAATCTTAATTGTTTTGGTTGTGAAGCCTATAATATAATTCCAAAACATCAACATTCTAAATTAGATCCAAAATAAAAAAGGATTATCTTTGTTGGAAATGATAATGGTATTAAGGGGTACAGGTTGTGGGATCCTAATGCCCACAAGATCACCATTAGAAGAGATGTAATATTTGATGAATCATCTCTCATCAAATCAGTTGTAGATGTTCAAATGAAACATGAAGAAGTACCTAAGTATCTACAGATTTAGTTTGAAACTAGTTCAAATACAGGTGAAAGAAAACATGAACAAGTTTCAGAAGATGTTCAGGAAGAGTTTCCTACAGAGGAATACATGATTGATGATAAAATTCAACAGAATGTGGATGAGCCACAAACTTCCTTAAGGAGGTCTACGTGGGTCAGAAATCCTCCAAGAAGGTATGATGATTTTGCTTTTTCAGTTACTTTAAGTACTAATGATGATGAACCTTCGTGCTATCATGAAGCTATGAAGGGTTCTAACAGTGATAAATGGAAAGAAGCAATGAAGCATGAAATGAAGGCATTAGAGAGGAACACCACATGGGACCTGGTAGAAATTCAAAGAGATAGAAAAATAGTAGGTTGCAAGTGGGTCTACAACTTGAAGAAGGGTGTTGATGATAAAGTGGAAAGGTACAAAGAAAGGCTGGTTGCGAAAGGATATTATCAGAAAGAAGGTATTGAATTTCATGAGATTTTTTCACTAGTTGTTAAGTTTGTTTCAATTCGAATTGTGTTAGCATTAGTTGCATTGCTTGATTTGGAGTTGGAGCAACTACATGTTAGGACTTCTTTATTACATGGAGATTTGGATAAGGAAATTTACATGGAACAACCTAAAGGCTTCGTTCATAATCGCAACAAGAAATTTGTTTGTAGGCTCAAGAAATCATTGTATGGTCTAAGATAGTTTCCTAGACAATGCTACAATAATTTTGACTCTTTTATGGTGAGACAAAATTATACAAGGAGTGATTATGATCATTGTGTCTACTTTAAGAAATTGAATAATGGCATATTCATTATCTTAGTATTGTATGTTGATGATATGATTTTAGCAAGAAAAATCATAACTAGGATCAGCAGGTTAAAGGCTCAGATGGCTAGGATGTTCGATATGAAAGATCTAGGAGAAGCAAGGAATATTTTGGGCATGGATATATTCAGAGATAGGAGGAATGGTAAGATTTGGTTGTCACAACAAAAGTATGTTGAGAATATACTTTTGAGGTTTGGTATGAATGATGTGAAACCAGTTTCAGTCCCTTTGGATTCCCATTTCAGTTTTCTTCAATTTTATGTCCTAGCACAAAAGAAGAAAAGGAATATATGTCTTGAATACCATATGTTAATGAAGTAGGAAGTCTAATGTATTTGATGGTCAGTACAAGGCCGGACATTACACATGAAGTTGGGGTTTTCAGCAGGTGTATGTCAAATCCGGTAAAGAGCATTATGAAGTAGTGAAATGGGTGCTTCAGTATCTGAGGGGTGGAAGCGATTATTGTATCACCTATGACAGTGGTCGTGAGTTAGTCTGTGGATATATGGATTCTAATTTTGCAGATGATTTGGACAAGAGAAGTTCGACTTCAGTGTATGTCTTTACTCTTACAACTAGAGATATTAGTTGGATGTCAAAGCTATAGAACATTGTTCCTTTATCCACTACAGAAGCAAAATATGTAGTTGCTTCACATGCTTGCAAAGAGGGAGTTTTTTTGAAAGGTTTGTTTAGTGAGTTCAAAAGGATGCAAGAAAAAGTAAAGTTACTTTGTGATAGTCAAGGTTCTTTTCACTTGGCTAAGAATCCATCCTACCATAATAAAACAAAACATATAACTATCAAGTGTTAGGACATTTAGACACTTAGGAGTTAGTTAAGATTTACTTGGTATAATGTGTCGCTAGGTAAAAGTGTGTTTCTTAGTGTGTTTATTTAGTATGCATTAGTATCCATTTGTAGTTAGGAAATCTGACGGTCACGATATGTTCTCGACATAGAGTGATCTGACGATTCATGCTCTCCTCGATCTTAATGACCATTGATCTGTGTCTTAACACCCAATTGGTCCATGATATCTATTTAAAGAGAATGGAGGGTCATTTTCTGATGATCGATTGTGAGAAACTCTCTTGTAAAATCTCTCTGTAATATTTTTCTTTTGCATTAATAAACTACTCCAAGTGGTCGTGTTGGTTGGGGCTATGTATGTTTCCCCATAGGGGTTTTACCACGCAAAAACATCGGTGTGTTGATCTTTGATATGGTTATGTGATTGGTTACTGAAGGTTTTCATCCTCTGTTGAAATACCTGTGTTTTCAAACATGGTATCAAAGCTTGTTTGATGACCTGCTCCTGTTGTAGATCGAGATCATGAAGCTGAGTTTCCTGATCTCCATTTTTTTTTCATTTCCATACATTTCTCGGCTAAGAGGATTGTTCCAATGCGTCCAAAGAACACATTTAATTTGGGAATAATTTTCGTTTCACTCAGAAAGGTTTTCGTTTGCCCAAGATATGACCATTACATTCATATCTGAAGGTATAACCGTAGAGTTTTCATCTCACCAAGTTGTAATCAAGGATCTAAAATATCCTAAGCATGTTATTGCAACTGGAATTGCTGATGATATTACCATGTTGTACAAATTTGACAACTTTGGGTCATCATTTTTTTCATCAGTTTTTGTTGTTCATAGCAATGACTTGACAAAACTATGGCATGAGTGGTTTGGTCCTCTAAATTATCGCTCATTTCAGCAACTATGTAATCAATGAATGGTGAATGGTGTTCCTCTTTTTTCATGTAGATATGATGTTTCTGTCAATTCTGTTCTCAATAAGCATCATCCGGACAATTTTGACAAATGAGCCTCTTGGCATGCTTCGTGTACTTTCCATCTTGTTCACAGTGATTTATGTGGTCCACTTTCTTCTCCTTCTTTTTATGGGTGGAAATGTTTCTTAACTTTCATTGATGACTTTTCCAGACGTACTTGGTTTTACTTCTTAAAACTTAAGAGATAAGTTTTTGACAAGTTTTTGGCCTACAATGCCCTTGTAGAAAAGAAATCTAGACATCAAATTCAAAGGTTAAGAACAGATAATGGAGGCGAATATGTGAACAATAATTTTACAGGTTACTAAACTACACAGGGAATCCAAATGCAACACACTGCTCCATATACACCACAACAAAATGGTGTTGCTGAGAGAAAGAACCACCCATTAAAAGAAATGGCTAATTGTATGATCGAATCTAAGGGATTAAGTCTAAAGTATTGGGCGGAAGCCATCAACTGTGCAAATTACATAGTAAATCACACTCCCACATAGGCTCTTAAAAATATAACAGTGAAAAAAGCTTGGACTAAAATTAAACCAGATGTAAGTCACTTCCATGTATTTGGCAATATAGCATGGGCTCACATTCCCGATGAGAAAAGAAAAGCATTGCGGCCTAAAAGTGAGAAGTGTATATTTGTTGGTTATTGTGAAGATGTCAAAGGTTACAAACTTCTTCAATCACATTGTAATGAAATTATTATTAGAAGAGATGTAAAATTTGATGAAAATATCTTGGCCTGCGAGCCTAATTCGGTGGTTGTGCCTTCTTCGGCCTACAATCCATCTTCGACATTTGTGCCTTCTTTTGATCTGGTTTCTTCTTCAGATGATGACAGTGAGGATGAAAATCCACCTCCGCTTTCTCACCCTCCTCTAGATGAGTCCTTTGAACCTGAACCAACACCAGCTCTACCGCTTGCTAGATGGGTATGTTCAACATGATAAGCAGCCAATGATCTTGATGGGATCCTTCATATCATCGTCGAACACGTTCATAGTTCCAATGAGCCTCTTCTCTTTTGGATCAATTTTCATAAACTCATGATCCAGAGACATTTGCAGAAGCTTCAGGTCATCCAAATTGGGATATAGAAATGAATGAAGAGTATCGTTCTTTAATGGAAAACGATACTTGGGATCTTGTACCTCTTTCAAAAGGAATAAAAATTGTTAGGTGCAAATGGATCTATAAAACTAAGTATGCATCAGATGGTATTGTTGAAAGACACAAGGCTCGATTAGTTGCCAAAGGATTTTCCCAAGTTGAAGGAATTGACTATAATGAAACCTTTTCCCCTGTAGCCAAAATGAATTCCATCCACCTTGTTCTTGCCCTTGCTGCCTCACATAAATGGGAGGTCCATCAGATGGATGTTAAATCCTCCTTCTTGCATAGAGATTTGAAAGAATAAATCTACATGGAACAACCTCCTGGCTATGTCCAAAATGAGTCTATCCTTGTTTTTCGCCTCAAGAAATCTCTTTATGGTGTCAAGCGAGCTCCTCCAGCTTGGTATGCCAAAATGGACAAATTTATTATTGCCATTGGATTCTCTAGATGCCATTCTGATCCTAATGTTTATACCAAGAAAGTAGGAAGCCATCTCATAATCCTTATCCTTTATGTTGATGACTTTATCCTTAGTGGTAGTGACTCAAAACTTTTTAACCATGTGAAAACCAGCCTTAAGAAGAAATTTGAGATGACAGACTTACGCTTTTTTCACTCTAAGTTTTGCAAACCAATGAAGGAATTTTTCTTTCCCAGTCTAAGTATGCCTGTGACCTTCTTTGTCACTTTCATGTGGATGATTGTAAACAAACCCCTTCTCCCTTCCAGTCTGGAGTCAAACTTACTTGCACCTGTACTTCTCCCGAAGTTGATGCCACCCTGTACTGTCAGTTAGTCGGTAGCCTCTTATACTTGACTTATACCTGTTCTGATCTTTCCTTTGTTGTTGGTCTTGTTGCCTGATATATGAAAACACCCCATGAAAGCCATTGGAAAGAAGCTAAAAGGATAATTCACTATGTCCATGGTATAGTTCAGTTCAGGATACATTACAGTTCAAAGGGGACTTCTTTATTGGTTGGTTTCACTAATTTAGATTGGGTCGATGACTCTAATGATTAGAAGTCTACTACAGTCTATGTTTTGAGCCTTGGTTCAGGATGTGTCACTTGGGCCTATAAGAAACAACAGGCTATTTCACTTTCTTCAATAGAAGCAAAGTATCGAGCAATGGTAAATGCAAGTTAGGAATCCTTTTGGCTTCGAGAGATCCTTTCAGAGTTTGGATTCCAGCAACAACATCCAACTAGCCTTTGGTGCGACAATTAGAGTGCCATCAATCTTGCCAAAGACCCAGTTCAACATCAACGTAAAAAACACATCAAGATATGCATGCACTTCATCAGAAAGCTCATTCATGATCAAGTTATTGAAGTACTCTTTTGTCCTACAGAAGATCAAGTTGCAAAAATTTTCACAAAGTCTCTTACAGAAGCTTAGTTTTCCAAACTTCAATCTATGTTAGGAGTTCAAGAAGTTGTCATTAAGGGGGCATATGCTCTAATGCCTCCTTCCTTCTCCTATTGTGTCACAATTTTATATGCTTAGCTCAAATATTCTCCCCATAATGTAATTTCTCCACATTTTAAATTCATGAACAATGGCTTCTAATTCCAACTCATGTGTAGCATAATTCATTTAATGCTCTGTTAATTTTCAAGATTCATAACATACCAAATGATCTGTTTAAGAGAGGACTCCATAGTGTTGGGTATGTGTTATATTCTTTGCATGAGTAGTAGTGTTTGAGCGTCTGTGTCGGGTGCACAGGGGGGTTAGACGGGGGGCGGAGCCCCCCGCGCGGGGGTTCGGGGGTAGTACCCCCGATTTTTTTTTTTTCGGGCCAACATATTTTCGCCGGGTCGACATATTTCTGGGACCACATGATATTAGGTGGTTTTTCAGCACATGGTTTTTGCCGATGGTTTTCTATTTTCGGTTAAGCAATTAGGGTTTTCGAATAATCCAGGTCATTGGGTTAGGGTTTTGGATGTCGTTGGCTCCTATATGTATATTGTATTGTAAACAATGTAACAAGGTGTATGAATATAATATATGTTGGTTTTCCCCGTTTGGGTTTCTAGGTGAAAAATATATGTGTAATGTTTGTATTTGCCATTGTATCTTTTCTGTTCTTTTCTGAATATCAGTTTGCAGTAGATATTGTACAAGGTTAGAATTTACACATAGATCCCTTCCTTGCATGCATCAGTGCCAACCACAAAATATTTTCCCAGATTTGCAATCTGCAAGATCAGTTCAATCCTTAAATGTCTTTCATCTACCGAAATATCTCTTCACACTTGGGCATCCATTCGAATTTAACTCCCTTCTTTTGCAAATAAGTGATTGGCCTTGCAATATTTGAAAATCCTTTTATGAACATTTGGTAATACATGGAAAGACCCATAAATGATCTGACATATGCCACATTTCTTTGTGTTGGCCATCCTTTAGTGGCCTCTGTTTTCTCAGTATTAACTAATATCACATCTATTGAAATAATATGTCCCAAGTAATGAATATTCTTTTGATAAAATGTGTACTTACTTAGTGTGGCCTACAATTTTTGCTCTCTCAAAACTTGAAGCACCTTTCTCAAATGTTGATCATTCTCTTCTTTTTTCCTTGAGTATATGAGAATACCATCTAAGAAAAAAATCACAAACTTGTCGAGCTACACCCCGAACACTCCATTCATCAGGCACATGAAAACTGCTTGGGCATTTGATAGCCCAAATGACACTACTTTAAATTCATACTGTCGATATATAGTTCTAAATGTTCTCTTGTTGATGTAATCTTCCTTTATCATTACTTGATGATAACATAATCTCAAATAAATCTTGGAAAATATCCTAGCACCCTTCAACTGATCAAATAAATCATCAATCCTTGGAAAAGGATATATGTTCTTTATGGTGACCTTATTCAACTGTTTGAAATCAATACACAACTTTAAGGTTACATCCTTCTTATTTACTAAAATAACTTGG
>ML782546.1:18299-30419 GCA_009831015.1 Picea engelmannii | reverse complement strand
GTGAGAGTGTGATGCATGTTAAGGTAAGGTTAGCTCTAGGTCTTTCGATGTCTTTCAATGTCTAAGTATTTCCATGTTTACGTCTTACCATGTATAAGAGTCTAAGGGAGAGAGAGGGAGACATACATAGGGGTAGAGAGGGAGATTGGGAGTGAGATAGTGAGGGGGTGCGGTAGATGTATGAGAGGGAGTACAAATATACAGAAAGAAATGATTTTTAGGATCACGTGCATGTTCCAAGAGCGTGTGTGCACTCCTAGAACAAGTTTGTGCTCTTTTGAATTCAATTTTTTTGGGAGGATTGACAAGGTGTATGCTGACTTGGTTGGTTCGGATTTAGGTTTGTGATGAATTTAATTTTTTTGAGCGAGATTGAAAAGATGTATGCTGACTTGGTTGGTTCAGATTTAGGTTCGGGATGACAAACGTAGTGGTTCGGTCTGCAAATTGATAAAAACCTCCATTTTTTTGAATGCCCTTTTATATCTTTATGTTTGAAGTTATTTTTCTATACGATAAACAATTCAGGTGTTGATGAAACTATGGACTTAGATTGAGTTTGCTATGCAGATTTCAAATATAATTTTTTTTTAAATAAATATTGTTTACTATTATCAATCTATTTTTTTCTTCACCTATTTCAAAATTCTACCATACATACCTCCCTTATTTTTACTATAATTTTCTCTTGTCTTAACCATTTCCCAAAAGATTTATATGCGGCACTAAAGGAGACCTATATCTACTATCTGAAGAAAAAGTAAAATTGTTTTGATCATGTAAATACCCTTAACATGTACAAGGAAAACGAGTTACAAGGTTTTGGAATGAAATTTCATCATTAAGATACTCAACATCTACATGAACAAAAACATATACCTTATATTTTGTTGAAAAACTAAGATACAACTCTTAGAAAAAATCAAATTTGACCTAGTTATTAACAATGTCTATGAAAAAAAGTTGTATATTCATAAAACTAATTCAATTTCCTACATTTCATCTTGTTCGACCATATTCAAATTCATTGTAAAAGTACCTTGAATAATTCTTCCAATTCCAAGTTTACATTGCCACTAATGCTTCATGAAACTTGCACTCACCCATTAATTTTTTAATATCTTCTCCAATTTAATGTTCCAGGGTATATTATTTCATATTTTCATGTGGTGTGATTATATTAACTAGATTTTTGGGTAATATTAGGTGTTAGTATTTTTTTTCATAACTTTAACATCGTCCCATAGAAAATTCTAGGAGTTAAAATAAATATTAAATGACCCAAACTGACCAAAATTGCCTTGAATCTTAAAGTGCAATGCTACGATTTTATTGTTTATGTAATGAAACGAATTTATAATATTGTTTTCTCATCACTTTTCTATGTTTTATGTCCCAGCAATTGAACATCGAGTCAACATTAATATACATTAACAAGTCTAAGTCTATTATGCAATCGAAATTCTTAAAAGTCTATTATATAAGAAGCCTCATATATAATAAATTAGGTCTCTTATAAGCTATTTTTTTTTCCGGATCACTTGATTTGCTTACAAGGAGTTCATTGTGATAACAAAGGACATTAAATTAAAATAAAATAATAGAAAGAAGTTTTGATTCAGTCTGTCATCTTAGTAGCTCGCGGTTTCACGTGATTCAGTCTATCATCGGTCATCTTAATAGTTCTTGTTCAGATTTATTAATTTGATCTTGCTGGTGGTGTCGGTACTGGTGCTTCCACCTAGAAAGGGAATGCCAAGGTCTTCAATTAATAATTTGTTGCAACTGGAGAAGCCTCTATGGGCCCTGAGGATTTGAAAGGTCTACCCTGTCCAACATAGTCGACTCGGACACACTTATTGTAATATTCAATTCCAAAGTTAAAAATATTAATAATTCATTAATTCAACTACTTCCTCTTTATATGTTATAAAATAACATTTAATATTTTAATATTAAATTTCAAATTTAAAACCATTGATAATTCCTTAATTCAAATTGATTCATAAATTTGATTATTAAAAACTGTTGGAAATTCAATTCGCTAGGGTTAAGAACTTCATAAAATGTAAAGAGTCAAGTTTCTCTAATATATATATATATATATATATATATATATATATATATATATCAAGTAATAAATGAACAAGTTTATATAAATTGCATGTCCATAGTGTTCCATAGTGGTATGAGAGCTACTAATGAGAGTAGAGGTTGGGTTTAGGGTTTTATATGCCAATAACTTGGGATTCATATCAAGTAATAAATGTGCATGTTTATCTAAATTGCATGTTCAATACTGTTCCATAGTGGTATGGGAGCTACTGATGAGAGTAGATGTTAGGTTTATGGTTTCATATGCCAATAAATTGGGACTTTGGAATGATGACACAATGATGTTGGTGGGACCATTAACACAGAAAAAGAGAGAACGCAGAGGCAACCCAATAGAAGTAGGCATGCTAGAAAAGGTGTTTTTGCAAGCAGGGAAAACACCATGGAATTTACTGATGGAGTTAGGAGATATCATTCTTAAAAGTCTCTTAGACTCCCGACATTTGATACATTATCACTTGACCTTTCACATTCCATCAAGTGAAGAATAATGTAACCCTAAGAGAATTAGGTTTCCAATAAAAACTACCATAAATCCAATTTAATTGAGCATTGGTGATCTGAAAGGAATACAGATACAGATAGAGATGATCATTGAATTTATATAAAAATGGATAAGAGAATATTGTATTGTATCTCCATATATAACTAAACATAATCAAGGTCACACAAAATGTATAAAAGGTACTTCCTTGAGAAACAAAGGAACTAGCCATGCATGTTGTCAACGCATAAAGGGAGTTACATGCCTCGTCTAATATTTTCATTCACTTTTCATTGACGAGGATGGGCATAAAGGCTACAACCATGCCTGAAATGATGACCAACTAAATAGCCACACCCCTTTAATCCTAACAATATGACATGGGCATTGATTTCCAACTAGTTCTCTCCCTGCATGATTTTCAAAAGCACATTTCCAATCTTAACAATATGACGTGGAAACACTGATTGCCAACTAGTTCTCTCCCTCCATGATTTTCAAAAGCACATTTGTAGGTATGCATACAAAGTAGAAATAAAATATGAAATCTTTCACCATATGCTTTGTAGAATTTCCCATGCTACACCTCTTCTTGATCCTTCTATTATCAAAGTTCAAAAATTATTGGTTGAAACACTCACAGATTATGACATAGGCTCATAAGAATCATGACACATGTTGCAAAAAAATACCCCTTAAAATTAGTAGTGGACACTTCTTCTCCTTGAATTTCTGTCGTAAAATTCATTTGTGTATATCCCCATAAAATAACGCTTTGATTGCAAACCCCTTGCACCTCCTCCTATCACACAAGAAAAAAAAATCTGATATTAAATGAAAATCCTAGACTTGATGCATTTGGATGAATGTGAAATGCTCACCCAACTCCTCCATACCAATGGCATCCAAATAAGTGACGTGACAATGCTAAGTCATCATCACTTTGACAACAAGATAATTAGAATACTACATATATCACCTTCAAATTGGAAGAAATATCCATACAATTCATAGAAAAAAATCACTCACACCACCAACTTCCTCAATCATGCTCCTCTAATACCCCCTTTTGTAAAACATTGTCCCCCACTAAAATCAAATATCTCTCTATTGCCTTGAAGCACTCCATAAGAAAAGATAACAATGCTCCACTAAGAATAATCATACAAGGTACTAGAAAATCATTCTTGATTGGATGCGTTAAAGAAACAGTTTAATCAACCATAGTCAATCATATAATTTTTATCAAAACACATTGTTATTGATCGCTCTGATTGGTGTCACGGCATTCAAAATTCAAGCATCTAGAATCTAGAAGAAAACTCAGTTTATATCCTCTAATAATACTTGAATCACATTCAATAAATTCTAATTGATGAAATGAGATTGATAGGGCCAACACTTTTTAGCCACAGTGATGACGTCTTTGAGAAGCATTCCCTCTACATAAAAACACCCAATTTGGGGGCTGCTCTATTATTCTTATCCAAGTTGCCACCTATGAAGGAAATTCCACTATATGCAGGGGCATCCCATGGATCTACACTTTGGTGTAGCTTTAACATGGTGATCACTCAACAAGCTGTATTTTTTCAACAAGGAAACAAACCATCACAAGTCACCTTCAAGAAAATCCTTCCTAACATCAGAAATGTAGAATATTTTTTGGATGATTTGGACCTTCTCATGTCAAGAAAAATTTTCATCCTTTCTTAGGATGAGATGCGTACTTTCCATGATTCAATGCACTTATTTAAAACCAAAAAATGGCCACCCAACATAATCAACAAATGCTAAAGTTTTTAAACATTCCAATACCACTCTCAAACATTCAGAAAAGAAATTACCATGTTCCCTCTATATTTGAATATGAACAATTGCAGCCAATAGTATTTCTCCACTATGTCCAAAAAGTGATGTTAACATCTAACTTATGGGTTGCAACTAGCCTTTTTAATGGATAGTTCGGTCAAATTATTACCATATTCTACAAAGAAAAACACAAACCTCCACAACAAGCAACATTTGTGGTTGTGATATTCAACAAGTACATTGGCCCTCCATGGAACTCCAACAATCCTACTTTCCTTCCAATTCCACCTAGACAAATGGGGAGTCATCCCAAGTAAAATGGCATGGGGGGATTAACAATACATAAGTCTGAATGGATGACATTTCCAAAAATTACTTCATAAACATTGCTACAATTGAACAAGAAGATCTAACATTAACTTCAATATCCATAGTCTCATACTTGAATGATTATCACATCTCCCTAGCATTTAGCTTTGAAAGGTACAAAAAAATGGATGATAATACCCATGTGATATGAAGGATGTAATAAGAGGCCTTGCTCCATTCCAAAGTTTTTCCACCATTTCTCCTCTAACAAGACCTTTTTAATTTTTGTTAGCATGCCTTTAATGGACCTCTCGTAACCAAATTTATTTTATGTAATTACTTCTCAACTAAACAATTGCACTCATCATTACTTCCACCATACATTTTGTATTTTCTAGCACAATTTTCTTTATAGAAATTTTATACAAACTTTTGTCCAAAATATTTTGCAATCTACAACACATTGGCTCTCAACCTTCCACGATGGACATCAAAAAAATATACCATCATCCAAAAGAAATAATTTCCTTCAACACTACATATGTAGTTATCTCATTTTACTTTGGTGTCCAAGTTGTAAGTTCTCGCCATTACTATTTTAGTTTCTTTGTTTTTTCATTTCATACATCTTTTACTTAATGTTATTACTTACTCACCAAATAGATTTTCCATCTGCAAAATAAATTTTCCATATGAAACACATGTCCCTTGTGTATTTACATTCTCATTTCCATATAGGTATTTTCACTTTTGATATATTGTTTTTTATTTTTATTTTCTATCACCTTTAATATTTTTCTTTCAATAATCTTATTTACTTTGTTCCCTTATGTAGACCTTCTCTTCTTGTTCAAGCTAAAAAGGATAATAAAAAACATATGCCCTAACTTGGAACAACATACTAGAGGCCACATATTGAAATGTCTAGTTTATGATAAATACTTTTAAAAACCTTCTTAAGTATAACCATTGTATTTTTATACAATATAACAACACTTTCATATGCACATGCGAATTCCTCCTTGAACACTTTAACTATATTCAATTGCAAATTTACATTTCTTCTTTTTAGTACATGTTATTCTTTATTATTGTAGCCATTTTATGTCGTGTATAATTTTTTAATATTTTTTTAATCTCATTAGTTTATACCACATTCCATAAACATTTTTCCACTATTATGATATATTCTCCCTTTTATTAATGATGATGTTTTAGCATAGTTTTATCTTAATTACAAAAAAATACACATGATACTAACTATACCAAAACTTTTCAATGTCAAATAGAAATACTATTACATCTTTCCATAGATTTAATTGTTTGTATACTTTGCACATTTTCCATTTTTTACTTATAGAATTCCAATTCTCAGAGCATTCAATTCCATTTCACATTAATTTAAGGAAACATGTTCTTCGCCTCTATGGAATTCATCAAAACCAAATTTAACTTCTCCTCTATGTAACTCATCAAAACCAAACTTATCAGGGAATGGAAATACCCTTAGATTGACACACCCAAAAATAAACATAAAATAATATAAAGTTTAATTAATTAATTAATTAATTATCAAATAAGTTATGTTTTTAAAAATCTATCATCTATAATGCCACAATATGTAACAATATATGTTTACATAGAGCAATATATATGGGTTTTGTTATAAATACTTATACCCACTTCTAAGAATGCAACAATATATACTTTGATACAATGCAAATGTTTTTAACTTACTTTATTTACAATTAACTAGGTTTTTCCATATTTCCATATTTTGTTTGATTAAAAAGTATATGTCTATGCATCGACATTTTCCATTTACACTTTTTTTTATATTTCTATATTAAAAGTTGTTTGTTTTTTGTGGATTGTCCAAATTAAATATTATCCATTTTTTCCATATTTTAATATCTTATTTGATTAAAAAAATTATGTCTATGGTCAATGCGGCTAGGGCCTAAACCCTAGATGCCTCCGCTCTGGTTTTTGATTACAAGGGCGCGGATCTTCGTCTGTAGCAGCCGATCAGGGATCCCCTTGCTTTCTTTGCATACAGGGCCGCAGATGGGCGTTTTTCAGAGCGTCCCTCCTACGCTTCGCTTGTGTTTTCCTAAGTTTTCGCATGCGTTTTGGAGCAGTGGTCTTGGCTTGCCTCTGCGACTTGCTCCGTCTTCTTGTTTGCTGGTGTTCGTCAGCCTGCTACGATGGCCCCAGATTCGATAGCCGAGATGGAAAAAGATCCTTTCGAAGCATTCAAAGCGTTAGTCTGCTTGGTAGGACCTAAATCCAAGCCTTCTCTCTCGTCCAAGTTTGTTAAGAAGATGGAGGAGATCCCTTCTTTGGAGATATCTCCAGAGGAGCCTTGCATTTTTTCCCTCCATCTAGCAGAAAAGGCCCTCATCATAAAGTTTACGGGGTTATGGCCTAGCCCCAAAACGGTGGAGGCATGGATGGATGATCGCTGGAAGTTTCTGATACAGGGAAAGGTTTCTCTGTGCGTAGTAGGCAGGGTTTTTTTTGTCTTCAGTTTCTCAAGGAAAGAGGACTGTGATCTAGTTTTCAGATCTGGACCCTATTTCATGGGGTCGAGAGGGTTGTTCTTAGCCCCTTGGACTCTTGACTTCAATCCTGGAGCCGAGATCACCGCAGCCCCTGTTTGGGTTAGGCTGCCTCATCTTCCCTTGCATATCTGGGGGGAAAGATCTCTGGAGGACATTGGAAATAAGCTTGGGCGTTTCCTGGACAGGGTGGAGCCAAAAGGGGATCAGTTTACCTGCGCTTGTATTTGTGTTGAGGTTAACCTCAAGAAAGGACTATCGGAAGCCATTAATCTCTCCCTGGGGGAATGGTGCCATATAAAAGAGCTGGACTACGAGCAGATTCCTTTTAAGTGCCTCTGGTGCCATGCTTACAGTCATTTCGCAAAAATCTGCCCCAAAGCCTCTAAGGAGCCGGGACCAGTCAAAGAAGATGATTTTCAGCCAGTATCTAACCGATGAAGGCAGCCAAGGCGAAAGGATCCACTAGCTCAGGCTCCGAAGGTCACTCATTCAGCAGAGGCAACTCTAGAAAATAAAAACAGCTTTGATGCGCTGAAGGAAGATGAAGCCCTAGATCCAGAAGCAACAACAGTTAAGGAAGATCCTCCGACAGACAAAAGCCTTCCGGATTCCACCCCCGCAGATTCAGTAGCAACGAGAGAAATTCGAGCTTCAGATCTGGAACCCTCTGCCTCTGCAGGCCTGGGCGTTTCAGTCCCCTCTAGCGGCATTGTGGAAACTTCTGAACCTAAAGACAATTCAGTTCCGTCACCACCCCTTACCTGAGGGCGAAGGACCAACAAAGCGCGCAGAGAAAAGGAGGCCGCCTCCAACATTTCTTTAGGTTCTCAGAAAAAGATGGATCCCTACTTTAAGGGGAAAATTTCATCCCCCTCGGGTTAATGCTTTGCTTCTGTCTTCTACTATGCTCATAGTTTGTGAGAATTTACTCATGTATGCATTTTTTGTCATATTCTCGAATTAGCTCAAGAAGAAGATGAGATTGGTCTCCCAAGACATTCACAAGAAAGTTGGCAACACTGTTAGAGTTCATCAACCTTCTCCAGATTTGTAACTTTCTGTTTCTGGCTTGCCAAAATGCCGCTTAATACAACATAATCATTCTTGTCAAAAAAAAAAAAAAAAAAATTATGTCTATGCATCAATTTTTTTTTTCCCTTTATACACTTTCTAGATTAAAAACTGTTTGTTTTTCTGTTTGTGAAGTTAAATATTATTCATTATTTCTCTTACAGATGATGCGCAAATCAAATGGCTCTTCTATTATATCATCCATGTCAAACCATTTCACAATATCTAATCAAATGGCACTTCCATTATATCATCCATCTCAATCCATTTCACAATAACTAACTAAATATATGTAATATGAAATTCATTTACAACGGCAAGTAGTATTGATTTCGTGAATTTGAAGTTATAAAATTGAGATCGTGACATGAGACTAAAAGATTGACGTTGACTTAGAATTCTTTACCTAACAGTCCTCCAAATTAGATTCCCATTATTTACACGTGCGTATGTATCAGTCAAGGTTTTCCCTGTCCGGTTATAGGAGATTCCCAGCGAATTTACAGTGGCAAGAAAGATTGATTTCGTAAATTTAAAGTTATAAAATTGGCATGGTCGCATAAGGATAAATATTTGACATCGACTTATAATTCCTTACCCAACCCTCCTCCAGAATTAATTTGAATGTCTCCTTCGGGGCTTTCCTCGTCTGGTTGTAAGAGATGCCAGAAAATTTACAGAGGCAAACAGGACTGATTTTGTGAATTTGAAGTTATAAAATTGATTTTGTGAATATGAAGCTAAAAAATTGACGTTGACTTAGAAATATTTACCTAACAGTCCTCTAGAATTAGGTTCAAATTACCTAACATGCATGTGTATCAGTCTGGTTTGCCCCATCCTGATACCTAAATTAGGGAGATTGCCCGCAAAATCATGGTATAAGAATGTTATCTGACATCTCTATTACTTTGGAAAGGACTAGTATTCTTGCGGCACGCGGCGGCTGGCTGAATGCCATGAGCGAGTGAATGCGTTACGAATTTGTGAATGCTTCAGTTGGACACGACCAATTTATATCGTAATCTCTAGTGTTTAATTATCTAATTTTGAACGGTTAGAGACGCTTCTATTAAGTGTGGAGGAGTATCTACCAGTCAATGACAGGTGGTACATTTTTTTGACAGGCGTTGGTTAAACGTTCTATTTATGGGGTTTTTGGTCAGAATTTGGAGATGTAAATCTGGACAAAATCTTTATTTTGTGTTGATTAAATTGCATTTTTGAATGTATAGATGGATTCAGTATGCTGAAAAACCCTTCTGGCACTTGGATTATACAAACTTAAACAATCAAATCTGCATATCCAACCATTTCTCACTGGATTTCAGGAAAAATCGAACAGAAAAATCGCCAAAAAACTTCCAAAAGCTAGAACGTTTAAACTACTGCTTTTTGACAAATACTTATTTGATCTGATTTAAATATTACATCTAAATGTGTTCAAGTTTTTTTATCCTTTTCAGTTATATTTTTCATCCAATTTTGTTTAAAATGCTGTTAGAAGAGAGGTGCACCAATCCTAGAAGGGTGCGACGACATACTACTCAAACTTTATGAATGTTTGAAAACCTAAAATTTCCGCCCTCAATTTGTGTATTACAATGCACAAATCCTTAAAGATTTAGACACTCCAAGTGATTCGTGAGGTGCGGACTCACTGCACTCTAATGGTTGCATGAGGTGCATAAATGCGTGTGTTTGCGCAGGCCACATGGATACCCTGAGGAAATTTTTTTCTTTCTTGGGAAAGCGGACGGGTAGAAGGCTGATTTTATTGTTTGCAGATTCGTGACTTAGGAGCATGAGTTTTTTCGGTCAGATGATCGCACTGGATGCGAATGGATTACGCCATAAGGAGTGGTGTAGATTTGGTATAGAGAGGTAAAAGTCAAAGTTTCTTAATAGTGCCACGATTTCTTATACAAATGAGAAAGAGGTTATATTATAGCTTGATTTATAAATGGTGAAGCTTTTTTTTCATAAAGCGTGAGGTTTTTATTCAAAGTGGATATTTTCTTTTGAGGCATAAACCCTTTATTAAAGTGGATATTTTTTGTGAGGTATAAACTTTATAAGATGGATATTAAAGTTTATTCATGTGGATAACATTTGTTGAGGTAGAGACAGATCGGTGGATCTGAAGGGAGAGCGACGGACTGATCAACACTTGACGAAAGTTTTACATATTCTTGTTGATTCACCGCCTTCAAGATTGAAGTGTGTTTGGTGATACAAGGATCTATTGTCTGATTGAACGAGAAGACACTTGCAAAGATGTTGAATCCTTTGGCAGAGACCTATCTCAACGTAGCCAACAAGTTAGATGGATTGAATTTCATTAACTGGAAATTGAAGATGTAGACGCTCATTGAAGGTTGTCGTGTTTGGATCATTGCGAAGGGAAGTGAAGTGAAATCTGATGCGGCTGTCGGTGCGACGACAACACAGATCCAAGACTGGGACAAGCGTGAAAACAATGCAAAGGCATTGTTGCGCATGTCTGTTAAAGATAGAATAATTCCACATATTAGAGAATCTAACACTTCTGCTGAAACCTGGACAAAGCTTAAAGCCTTGTATGAAACTAGCAACACAAATCGAATTTTGTTCCTGAAATCTAAATTGTTAGGCATTAATATGGATGGAAATGAATGTGTTAGTTCATTTTTGGGTCATATTAAAGAGGTGAAAGACGAGCTAGGAAATATAGGGGAAACTATTTCCATCATTGATCTTGTCATTATTACCTTAAATGGTATGTAGAAGATTATCATATGTTCATAACAGGTCTCGCAGCAAAGGAGAAACCTCCTACTTTTAAAGAACTGATGGGTATTTTGTTGCAAGAGGAAGAGAGGCACGGGAATTTGAAGCCTCAAAATAAATATTTGGCACTGTGCTCAAATAAGAGATCTGTGAGAGAGATATCAGGAGAAAGAGGAAGAGGAGGCAATTCATCGCAGAGAAGACAATCCCCAAGGCCAAATCAAGGCATGCAATCTAACAAGACCGAGTCAAAGAGTTGTTTTACTGTGGTCGACCTGGACATATTATTAGAGACTGTCATAAGAAGAAGAGTGATGAGGCTAGAAATAAACCTAGAACACATTTAGGTCATTATGTAGAAAAATCTTCAAATCATGATCTCAGATTATTCATTGCTAGTGATGATATTGATGAACCCCCAAATTTTGATTCATGAGATCTGAGGTTGTTTGTGTCTAACAATGCTTTATCTACTGAAACAGATGATATTGATGCATGGTTTGTGGATTATGGAGCATCAACACATATGACATGTGATAAGATGTGGTACACTAATTTTAAAGAAACACAGAATGGAGCGATCATATATCTTGGAGATGATCGCGCTCATCAGATCAATGGATGTGGAGACATTCCTGTGACATTGTCGAATCATACTATTCATCACATTCACAATGTTGTTTATGTACCAGGGATAAAGAAAATATTGATCTCTGTGTCCACCATCAAAAATCAGAAGTTGAAGGTTGAATTGTTCAAGAATTATTGCATAGTGAAGGATCTGTTGGACCAATTCAAAACTGTTGCAATTAGAGTCAGAGAAGGAGGCCTATACAAACTTGATATTACCAGAAAAACAAATCACACACTCACTTCTACAACTATGCCAATAGAGAATCTTTGGCATCAAAGGTATGGACACATCAATCATCCTGATTTATTGTTATTACAGAAAAAGAATATGGTTGAAGGACTTCCCATGTTAAAGAATAAGAA
>ML782545.1:576429-617701 GCA_009831015.1 Picea engelmannii | reverse complement strand
AATACATTAACTTGTTGGTGTTCCAATTATTGACTGAGATACGATTATCAGGAGAAAACATACATGCAATAAACGATGGCACTAAAAATAGTTTCCTTAACTCTAATCATCAATCACATATTAACAAAATGATTTAATTTTCATCATTAAAGACAAGAACTATAAAAATATTGAATCAAATAACGTATCAACAGATTCAGAGGCTCTTACTCGTTACAACATCCATTCATGAGATAAAATCGTAAATAATTCTTCTTCAGATCCAATCACACATGGTTTTGATGAAAAACACAAACTTGTCTCTGGTCCTAAACATGACTTCTCAATTAAGGAAGCTCTGAAATAGTTCTTTACAAATCCAAAAATGAGGGTCTTTGCAAAAACCATCGACCCCTTTCTAACAGGTCGATCCTTTTATTTATAACATATCATTAACTAAAAATAACAATCAAAAGTGCAGCTAAGTAAAACAAAAACTCGCCACATGTCACTTTCATATCTGAGTATTCTAAGAGTCATCAAATGATCTCACTTGAGTGGATGAATCTTCTCATACTCTGAACATTTGACGAAGAGTTTCTCGCACGTGTTGGCATACGGGAACCTGTGTTGATCCATCGGGGCCGAAAGGATATCCTTGATCTCCAAAGCTTGTGCCCGATATTTGACTACCTTAGCACTTAATTGTTGTAACATTGTCTGAGACTTGATTGGGTGCTCCATGAACTGTTGCACTTGTCTTGGCACCATGTTCGCCACCTTTGTTATCTCTACAGCCCATAATGAGTTTCTTTCAGCATGTAATTTGACTATGTCATGTAAGTCGAAAAATTCATCAGGTGTTCTGAATTCTGGAAGGCCGATGTCTCTCATCGCCTGGTTGATTTTGGTCCAACTCTTTTCGCTCTTGTCCCACTTCTCTTGGATTTCCCAATGAGTTTCTTAGTCCATTCTTACCCAGTATTCGACCGAATTCTTTATGTGATCGATGTTGTTTTCCCTTAACACTCGAATACCGTGTTCTTCAGCGTCTTGGCCCTTTTGAACCGCGTTGATGTAATAAAATCTTTCCACATAATGGTGGGACTTCTCATACTACCTTTCCATGTCCTTTCACGTCACTAGCATCATCAGGGTGTCTTCTTGGAAGTCGTTTATCCCTGTAGTGAAAAGGTGTCGCTCATATGTGAATTTATTGCAGGCGTCTTGGAATTCACTTCTTAAGACCATCATGGCCTATGTGGAGTCCTAATAGTATTTCTCCAACTGGCACAAATGTTCCAACTCCTTTAGCACAATGGCCAACTCCTCTTCATATTTTCTTGCTCTATCCAAGGTGGCATATGTGATCACCATCCCTACGCAGATAAGCTCGGATGTCTTGGCATGCTCCATGCTAATAAATTTTTCCTCTGTGGTGATGAGGATGGAGTGATCCAGAGTAAGCCTCCTCTTAATTGTGGTTCTTTTAACGATGGATTTCCTCTTCGGGGATTTGTTGATCTCCCTAGGTAAGCATATTCTCAGGCATCCGACAGTGTATATCTGTTCAAGGATGGGTTATTGGACCTCTTCAATGTGTTCCAAATTTCTGACCTTTGGTTGTGTCTCATCGGGAGGTAGAGTGTCGAATGAAATTGAAGCATCAGGGGTATGCTTGGTACTTACTTGATAATCGGTTCTTGAGATGTCGATTTCCTACTATGGAACTTATTCTTTTTGTTCACCCGAATCTGTCTCATCTGTTGAACTGTCCATTTGGGTCTCTGGTACATCAAGTAGCTCAATGACTAATATTCTTTTGACCTCCTGGTCTTTCTGTGGAAGGCCTCAAATTTGAGCGTCGGGAGCTGGGGGAGATGCCTTATCAGACTCATTTTCCTCTGTGATCTGCACCGGAGTTAATAGTGACACCTATGAACTTTTCTCATCATCATAGATTGTTATCCAGTCGTGGAGGGTGGTTGGTGCACTTTCTCTCCCTGATGTTATTTATATCTCTGACTGAGCTAAAATTTGCCCTGGTGATCACTGCCTCTAGTGCTGAAACTTCATGGTTATCTGACCCAGTGATTTCTTCAATTTGTATTGGCTCTGGACCCCTTGGACCTGTCTGGCTTTAGACTGG
This sequence comes from Picea engelmannii, assembly GCA_009831015.1. Lineage (NCBI taxonomy): Eukaryota > Viridiplantae > Streptophyta > Pinopsida > Pinales > Pinaceae > Picea > Picea engelmannii. The sequence goes on along the minus strand of ML782545.1, from coordinate 615,573 downwards.
GTTGTCAGTAGGGACCATGGTTATTTCTACGAGGTCTGATTCATCTTGCAGCTAATCGATTACTCTTTGTTCTTGTTCTATCATGATCAATCCCCTCGCTTGTGCCTCTGGTGTCATATGAAATCCCTTGTTTTTCATTGGATCCACCAGTGAAACCTTTGTTGCCTCTACCACTATGATTTCTTCCCTAGATCTGAGGGTCTCTTACATCAAATCTCTACTTTCGTCTCTTATTCATCCAGGCTCATGGCCCTGAACCTGGTCATTTTTGGGTTGGCCATCCTTTGTACCACCTCATCCCATTCCTGGACATTTTCTGTGAAGACTTCATCTTCGAACTTGTCATGAGCGTATGGTGAGCAGGATGACACTTGTGAAGCATGTTGCAAGACTAGGCCCATTGGATTGTGCTTGCAGAATCAGCTCGTTGGGAATCTGAACTCAAGTTTTATCAGCCCTTCATGTTTGTCTTGAGAGGTGTCCTTAACCAAGTAGAACCCTACAAGGAAACCATAGGGTATGAAGGCTCATTTCTTGTCCTTGACAAGGGTGGCATTGTATCCCTGTAAGATGGTTTTATAACATATTTTTACTACCACAAGTCGGTCTGGAACATGAGCTGGTAGGAGATGTTGTGCTCCGATGGCCCCGAACACCCTGATGTAGGTGTCGCACTCGTCCAAGTACCAGTGGCCTACCTTGGATATCATTTTATTTTCCGCAACAGATAGTGTTGGTCATTCCTTCTTAGAAAGAATAAAATGAATTCATCGCATATGGGGGAGTAAGACTTCTTATAACTATTTTCCTATAGCACGTTGAAGTAGACGTGGACTAGGAGCTCTGCAACATGTCAGCTCAGATTCATGCCGACGAAGATCGTTTTGGCACACATGACATCAAGCAAGTATGAAGCCATGTAGAAATTTGGTGTCTCTCCTTCCTTCGGCGCCTAGGCCTGTTGCACATAGATGCTCAGTTTTTTAGAAATTATTGCTCCACACTTCAAACCACTCCCAGAGAAGGCCACTGTGTAAGCCAAGGGAATACATGCCTCTTAAAATCTGGAGCAGTCCTTCTCTCCATATAATCAGTAGATGAGAGCCATCAAATAGATGTATGGCTCCCTTAAAGTGTCCATCCCATACTAGCCATTGCTGCGGTTGGTGTACTTCTTATCCTCCCTCCACCATGAGGCCATCACCCAGCTGGTGTCGTGGCGTTCATAGAACTTCACCACGAATTCTGTGTTTAGTCACTCCTCAGGGTCTCTAAGCTTGTAGTATTTTTGAAATTCTACCGGTAGGAACACCCTGACACATCCACCATTCTCATCATTAATTAAACATTTATTCATGTCTGTGTGGTTAATGAGCCATTTCAGGACCTCTATGCAGGGGAAAATAGGGGTTCTTCTCCCCAACATGTGTAGATATGATTGTTGGATGTTGGGGAACACCTGGTCATCAAGTACCCTTACATCCGGATCATTGTGTGGGACATATTTTGGGTACTCCTCTCGGCTGAATTTGTTAAAGAGTTCTCCCCAATATGGGAGTGCCATCTTGGACCCTATGCTTGCCTCTATATCGCCAAAGGTTGGAGGTTGGATGAAAACCTTCTTTGTTGTCATCTTAATGACAAGTTCCAACCTCAGGGCATATTCCATTTGTTTTGTGATCCCTAGCGAAGAGCCTTCGCCTACTTCTGGTTCTTTTAACTTCAGTGCCCTCAGTGATCGTCTAGTGGTTGGCTTTGTTGGCGGCAATGTTCCTGCAACTTAAAATAAAATTTCAGAGGCTGTGTAAAAAACAAAACCAGATAAAAACATATAAATTATAGCAATGTGAAATTTACAGACTTGGATACATACCCGTGAAGCTTGCTAAAACCCGGTTATTTTGATACTCACGGGATCTCTGCATCCTTCGAATTACTCATCTTTCTCCTTCGGATGCTCTGGAATTTCCTCGCACACAAAATAATTTTGTTTAAAATGGATCAAGAGAATTTAAACAGGGAAGAACTTACTGTGTCGCATCAACCATTCAATTCAGGTTATGAGTGAAATTTTAACAAATTTATCGTCGAATCTCTATAACTTAAATTCATCATGGGTTGACGGGGGAGGTGCGGGTGATGATGTGTTCTATCAGTTATTTTAAACAAATTTTTTGATTAGCGCATGAGGTAGTAACTAATACGAGATTTGGTATGAATTATCTACTTAAATGCTCAAAAGTTGATTGTATCTAATGTTAAAACATCCCATCGTGTCACTCTCTCAGTGGGTGGATCGGGGATTGGGTATGTGCTATGAATGTTTTCGTTGATGTCTTTCAGCAACAAGCTTCGGCGTCGATCAATTTCACCGTATAATGTTGTCATGGAAAATATGACTCAGAGGTGTGACTCAGACCTAGGGAACCAAGAATGACTCAAGATAAAACTAGACCGTACGATCCTCCTTCCGGGTAAAGACATGTGGCATTGAAGAACAGTGACTTAATTAGCGTGTATTAATCGAAATCGGGAATTTCCTTAAGTTATTCATTTTAAAACAAACCTTATCTTTCCAATGTCAAAAAAGTATCCAGGGTCGGCGATTGACGATAAACCTATCATGTTCTTTCTTCGGATTAGCTTCCTCAAAAAAGTCCTGATGTCGAAAACGCATTGGGGATTGGCAATTGGGAATAACCTTTAGAGTGGTAAGAATTTTTGTTGTGATCCTTTTAGGTTTTCCACGATTCTGATAAGCATGTCGGGCAGCAGCTATCATTGATATCCTTTCTCTCTTTGTTAACGTCTATCCCCCTCGTCTTTTACCGATGTCGAAGGGGAATCGGCTATCAGCGATATTCTTATGTAGGACTTGATGCAAAACAAAATATTCCTTTTTTCGATGTCGATGGAGATCGACGCTCGACGATTGAGTTTTCTCGAGTGGTTCTTTTCCTTCTTTGAATTCATTCTGATGTCGAATCTGAGCACGTCGAGAGAAGTGTTTTGGCTGTCAATTATTTATTCAAGTGTTAAGTCCTTTTAAGTCACGAGGTTTCATAAGTTTAAACAAACTTGAATAGGTGATGAGAGTCATGAGAATAAGAAAAGACAAAACAATTCTCAAAATGAAGTCAAATAAGACAGTGCAAAAGATCAAGTGGTACCCAAAAATAAAAAAATTGACAGAGGCTTTTTAGGGTGTTTTGAGTGCTCAACAGGACGAACTCCCGAATCTGATGTGGTGGCCAAATGTCATAATGTTGACGTTTCATGGAAAGAACGGTGACATGTGTCATCTGGAAATGGGCAAATGACACAACCAAATGACCTAGAATGAGTGCCACATGTCATGACTGATGAATGTACCACATGTCTCAACTGATGGTTTCCACATGATTCGGGAATTTTGGATTGTGAAGCATCAAGTTCTCCCAGAGTAATATGGGCTCGGAGTGACATGGCAGTCTCTCGTTACTTTGGGACTTCAGCAGTCGGGAGTTTATGGATGTAAAGCATGAAAATCTCCCGAAGTGATGATCTCGCGAAGTGATTAGCCAGTGCTTATCACTATTTAACTCGAGCTTAATCATTGTTTAACAGAGTATACTTCGGGAGTTCGGCACTTCGGTGATCGAAACAATGACAAGTTCGGATGCTCGAACGTCTAATTCGTGGACTGGATTTCCTAATTCCTTCATCGAAACCCCACGCGATTCTGGACCCCTGCATGGACGAGAGTCCTTGATCTGATTGACATGTTGTATCTTTACCATTGAAAAATTACCCTATCTTTTTGACAATCCAGGCCCAAAAATGACCGCTCTGAATTGTTGTGTTTTTTCCACGGGCATTTCCTATTCATACAAAAAAGCTTGGTCGACATGTTGTGATATCAATCAATGGAAAACATGATGACAAGCATTATGAACCAAATATGACATGTAATTATCCTTCAAGAAACGAGAGAAATAAAAATGCATAAAGACTCAAGCAAGAAAGAAACGAATGAGAACCAAGTCACTCAGTAATTGGAAACCAACTTAAACAACTAGAAGAGGAAAAATTGATTAAGGCATAGGGAAATGAGAGAGGAGGGGCAGGGGTGTAGACCTAGGTTACAACATTGTCTCTAACGGGGGATAGCACTTACCTGTGAGGTGCTAAGAACAATAGATCGATGCTTTTTAATTTAATAACTTGCTCCCACCTTCCTTTTCTTACCTCTATTATGTTTGCATGCCATGCATCTCTACAAATGTCTCTCAGCCATGCATCTCTGAAAAATAACATTGAATCTAAGCCCAATGCCTTTGTTGGTATATGGAGTCTCTTATTCAAACAAGCTACTGAAAACCAACACACTAAAAAACAATCTGTGAACTAAAAATTAAAAATTCTCGAACTATGAGGTTATTCTCCTACTACCTACTTTATTCAGCTGAAAACCAACTCAATCATGTGTAATTCCACTTTTAATGAAACCAAGAAAACATTTGACTGAGAACTGTAACTCTGTGCATGTCAATGTTTATAATAATACAAAGAGGATATATCAAATGTGACAAAAAGTTGGCAGGCATTTGGTACTTATAGTTGCAAATGATGCTCATGCTAAAACTTTCAACCTTTGGGATTTTGGACAAATCAGAATCCATTCATCTTGCTATTGGATCTTGAAACTCATGAAAAGTCTCCAACTGGATGAGAGGACAAAGTTGTTGTTGTGTAAGATATGCATTATAAACAAGACTGAGTTGCTCCTATCCTCATTGAAATGGCTCATGAAAGTCATGTGATTCACAACCATAAAGGGCAGCAAAATACTCATGATACTGCTCATCTTGTTGTTTGAAATGAATGGGCATGTCTTCTTCATTGCTGGTTTTTTCTCGTTCTAGCTCCAACATGTCACCTTCAGACTTATAGATTTCCTGTTGCTCAACAATTTCAGAAGGAAGGGGAAAAATTTGCTCGTGACCTTCAACATCACTTTCCTTATAGTTAATCAAATCTTTATGAGAACATAGAAAAATAGATGTATCATAACAACAACTAACTGAGTCACCTAGAATAATGCAAGATCTTTCCAAAGCCTTGTTATCATCATTTTCATCATTAATGTAATTCCCAACATCATCTTTTTTAATAAAAGGATCAGAATAAGACTCATATGTAATTGAATCTTCCTCCACTTACTCAATGGAAAAATCCTTTTTATTTTTACTACCAGAAGAACTAATAAGTGATTATCGAATATGAGATCCAAATTCTCCACAACAGTTTTCAAAAAGTAAATCAGCTGGAAAAAACCTTTTACAATGCTTACTGAATGCAAAATGGAATTGTTCCAGGGAAGAGATGCTAGAAGAGGGAAATGATCGATACCACTCACGAGAATCATCCTCTAATGAGTACATGAACATATTCATTAATACATCCTCATGATGTATTCCCCACTGATGCATGAGTTCATGAAACTCAAGGAAATGCTCAGCAGGGTTATCATCTCTATGTTCTCTAAATATGGGAAACAAATCACCACATTCATCTATAATAGGAACAACATTTGGAAAACCAGGAACAACAAATAAATTTAAAGGAGCAAACCTCTGAGCCAAGATGGCTTCCATATGAAAATATGACTTCTTAAAACTGTGGAGTCACCACTGGATTCTTTAACCATGGAGTCGCCAGGTGAATGATATGCAATCTGAATGTGTCTGGTCTTTGTTCACCATCAAATATCAGATCTGATAGTTGTCTTTATCCCATGGAAAGATATCTCGTTACTCCATTCCCTGACAACGACGCCAGAATATGTCGGTCCTAAAGTCTGCACCTGACTGCTAAGGGCAAAGTTAGGTCACCTCAAGTTTAGAATAGTTGATTTTAAATTTTGTTGGTCAGTTGGAGGGTTGTTTTACCAAGACAGTAACATGGTTAGGTTGGAAAACTTGACACGCGGGAGGGTTCTCCTTGGTTGGTGGCACACAAATGACAGACAAGTGAAATAATAATAAAAAAAGGGAAACAACAAACTACTTAATGAATAATTTGCTGCAAGAAGTTTATTACTTAAAATACCATTTCAAGGCATTAAACATGTATCACAAACACAATTACTCCCTCAAGTTGCAATAAAAACAAATCTTCACCAAGAATTATTTGTTTTCATAGGCTGCATATCAATAAAGACAAGTTATACAATAGCCAAAGGAAATGAAATGAACTTTGCACATATCAAAAATTGCATTCAAGATAAGATAAAAACACATGAAGTGTAATATCCCTAAGGCCAACCCCAATTGTAAATGTAAATGAAAATGTACTTAAGTTGGTGAGTTGTCTGACATCATTTTGTATGCACCTTTCATGGCATAGTGCGCACATGTATTGCGCAATGAAATCATGAAGTGTGCATATTCCAAGATACCGCGTGTAGCATCTTAAGTGCGCGTGATTGTGAGGCCAGCGAGCCTTTGTGTATATGTTTCATTTTATAGGCTGGTGAGCCAATTATTATAAGTTAGGATGCTTATGTTTTTATTAGGCTGGAGAGCCTAGATGTTAAAGGCCAGTGCGCCTACTTTTGTATATATCTCATAATTAATATAAAATTCATCGTTTCCTGCATACCGACCATGATAAAAGAGATGGGGGACTAAAATCCACTAGTTAGGGAAAGGGAGGGGCCTAAAAGTTAAGGAAAAGGGCTAATCTAGGGAGCTTAAGACAAAAAGGAATATTACATTAATATTTCTTAAATATAAAATATGGATAATTATTTTATCCTAAGTTCTAAAGTTGGGGACAAGTGGGACCAAAGTAGCTCCCAACGTGACAAGTGTCAAGTTGGGGACATGCATACATATTGTTGGGACTTAGTTCATTTTCCCATATTTTCCATCATTCCTTCCATCATGCAGTCATCCAGTCAATCATCCATGAGCATGCACACACCCATTGAGCTATCCTTTGTATCTTCATGACTATACTTGAACCTGTATCCATAGCCTTTTTTGTGTTGGTGTATCTGGTTAGCTTGGGAGCTGGACAGAAGAAGCAGGTTGTCAAGCCCATGGGATATTGAAGAGGCAGGTTGTCAGGCCCGTGAGAAATTATCTAGGTGAGAGAATTGTTGGGAATTTATTTCTTGAAGGTGCTAAACTATAGCTACAGCGATCTAAGTCTTCCTATCTGGCCTGTTGCTGAATCCTGTAAAGGAAGTGGGGCAGCCGAAGGACTGTTGAGAAGAGAATGGGCACACTTCCTGGGTGAGACAGGCATGTGGGGAATGAGGGACTGTAGGTTGTTAGTTTGAGTTGGCATCTGAGACAGAGTCTTTCCTGTTGTCTATGAGCCTTTAGCCTAGTTAGGAATCCCTTTACCCGGGTGGATTTTAGTCCCATCTTGGGGGTGACTCACTATTGAGAGTGTTGAACAGTGTGGTCTAAGGCTGGGAGGTTCGTGGAAGTTCTGCACACAGTTGGTGACATTCTTACCAAGATAAGTTCCAATTGTGTGATAAATTTACATGTTGCATTGTTATTTATGTGCTTATTTCTATGGGTTATCATATGTGCGGTTATAACTATGTTTATTTTTATGGGTATTTCTTATATATGTTTACTATAATTCAATGTGAACCCGTGAATTTACATATGTATTTGTGTGTTTAAGTTTTTATATATAAATCTTCCGCAAGTGTCTTGTGTGTGTATATTTTAATTGCATGCAGTTCGAAAAATTTATGTGGCATAGCTCAGTTGGATGATCGGTATGTTACAGTATGTTCAGCGGAGAGAACAGTAAGAGTTCTCTGGCATAGCATGGATGGTTGGGGATGTTACAATATGGTATTAGAGCTTCAGTTTTCAACACTGAGCCTGGATGGGCCGAGCAAGTTGAGTTGAAGAGAAATTTCACTGAGAAATTATTTTGAAGTGGCCAAATTTCAAGTTGCAAAGCGTCCATGGAAAAAAGTAACAACAACTGGGCAGAATTTGGGAAAAGCCCCAATTTCTATTGTTAAATTCATGGGAAAATGGAGAAATTCGGCTAAGTGGTGAGATATTATTGTTTTAATATCTGTTCTAGCAAATTCAGATCTATAATGGGTCGACTTTGAAGTTATAGTGAAGCCATGATAGATGGAGCGAGTTGAGTGGTTAAAATTCTCAATTCACGAATTGATTTTGGATAAATTCGTTCCAGAAATGTCAACCCGCAAGGATTTATTGTTGCAAATGTTGATTTGGTATTATCAGGGTGAAATTGAACAAATTCATGGTTGCAGAATGTCTATGGTAAATTGGGGAAAAAGTTAAGAAAAAGCCCCAATTTCTGCAGCGGAATTCACGAGGAATTGTTGCGCATAAAAGTGAATGTGTGCAGGGGGGTGCACTAAAAAAGCATGATGCGTAGTGAAAATATTGTGATAGGTAAAATTCGGCACTACGCAGCAAGATATTGGCGTGTTGGTGCACGCGCTAAATTTAGGTGACGCACGGAAAAATGTTAGTGTGCGTGTGTGCGCGATAAATTTCGACGCCGCGCAGAAAATGTTGGTGTATAGGACCGTGCGATAAATTTAACATTGCATGGTGTACACATGCATAATAATGACGCATTTGGTGTGCGCAGTGTTGTTAGAGCACAAAGAAACTTTGTTGGTGTGCACGCAATGTGGGTATATGTTGTCACGTGACAGTTTAGTTAATGGTGCGCGCAAAGTATTGGTGTGTGGTGGGGGCGTACTAAACTTTGGCATGGTGCAAAGCATTGAGTATAATGCGCTCATAATATCAGAGCGTGATACAAAAACTATGCGCAACAGGTAATAGTGCAAGAACCAAAACTGTGCGCGGTGGATATTGGCGCGCGACATAAAAGTAGTGCGCGCAAGTCATTGGCGCAACAGAGAAGTGATACACAGTGGTTTTAAAGTGTGCTAAGAAAGATTTACCTTGTTTTGTTGTTGCACATGGTAAATATGGGTTAAAGGTTTAAATTTGTGTGCACGAAGTCATTTGAAGGGTGAACAACAACAGAAAAAAAGTGATTTTCTGCGACGTTTTATATCATTTGAACGTCATCTTTTTACAGCGTGTTTTTGAGGTCGTTAAGAGCATTTTAGAAAATCAAAAACCATGACATAGAGGTGTAAGATAGGTACACCATGTCTCTACAGATCAAATAAAATATCTCAGAGAGAGGTTTCTAATGGTGTAAACCATTCGTCAAACAAAGCTTTTATGAGAAAGTTACAGCACAAACAGTGGAGGGTAAATTTTAAGACCCATCTAACTTCAAAGGGCCATAACTTTCTGCTCCAGAATCATATTGAGGTGCAAGAGTAGTCAATGGAAATATATTGAGCCATATCAAACATTCCAATAGATGAATTAAAATTTTGGGCATGTCAAAAGTATTAATATGGAAAATAAAATACTTGTAGCATACGAGTTACAATATGGTATTTTGGCCTAGAACTTCAATCGGTTGTAAATAGCATACTGGAACTCAGAAAAGGGTGAAACTTGTACAAAGTGTCCATAATATGTATATTAAGAAACCCAATTGATATCCTATGAAAAATCCAATGGAGTAGGTGCGAAATGTCATATTTACAGCGCAGAGTTGCACCAAGTTGAAAAATGAACAGAAAAATTAATGGGCAATTTTTAAATAGCCATAACTTTCTGCTCAAGACTCAGAATTGAGCATGGGAACAAGTGTTGGAAAGGTATTGAATAGTAGAATATAATTATCCACCCAAAAAATGATCAAGGCATTCAATTTTTCTGTAAATCATAAGAAAGAGTTCTGATATATTATTGAACCAAAATGGTTCAGATTTTCATGAAATTGTTGAAACAGTTAGCCTAACAAAGTTTTGTTGGCTTCACATTTTGTAGAGTTAACAACAATTAGATCAGATCAAGATTAGCACAGATTCCAAAGGAATGGAAGAGGCACATGGGACTTACAGTCAAGAGGATGAGATCAGAGGGATGGATTTCCATTTGGGCATTGAAGGAACAAACTCCAATGGACATGGAGATGAAAGGAATGAAAACATGAATATGGCAGAGACCATTAAAAATTTGAAGAAGGATTTCCAAAGCCATAAAGTTCATAATGAAAGGCTTATGAGAGCTAAGGAGTAGCAGGATGACTTCAACATGAAGTTAATGTAGAGCTTGAACAAAATAGAAAAGAAATTGGATAAGGAGAGTGGCTTAAGCAAATCAGGAAGTCACAGACCTCCTGATGAGAAAAGAAAAGAAATAAGTGTTAGAAGACATCACCATCACTCCCTGAGGCATTCCAATAAGAGATCAGGTAGCATCTCAAGTCCATCCCCTGTCAAAATTCATAAGAGGTCTGGGGTGGATGAGCTATGAGGATAAATGAACAAAATCAAACCTCCTACATTTGATGGTGAGCACAAGAAGGATGAATATGCAGAGACATGGTTGTTGGGAATGAGAAATTATTTTCAATTGCATAATTATTCTTCTCATGCAGAAGGTAGAATTGTTATCTATGAACTCAAGGGAAAGGCATCCATGTGGTGGGATCAGCTTATGTAGGTGCAACACATTAAAGAGAAAAGTGTCACTTGGAGGGAATTCAAGAAGTATTTTGAGAAGAAATACTTGACTAAGAGATATTATGACAAGAAAATGAAAGAGTTATTTGAACTCAATCTTCGGAGTATGACAATTGATGAATATGAAAGAAGGTTTTTAGAACTGTTGAAGTATGTCTCTTTCATCAAGGATGAGACAGTTAAGATTCAAAGTTATTTGAGTGGATTTCCATCATTCATCAGTGACACAATACAGTATGATGATCCCAATACATTGGAGGAGACCATAAGGTGAGCTAAATGCCTATATGATCAGCAGAAAGCAAGGCCAACTTTCCAAAAATCTTGGGAAGACAAAAAAAAATTCAAGGTGGATCAGAGGAAGAAGGGATCTAAGCCACCATTCTTCAGAAATAATCCACAGGGAAAACAAACTCCTAGAGATCCCAGAGTGATTGAAACAGGGGTTCAAAGGCCAATACATCCACCTATTCAATGTTGAGGTTGTAAAGGGGATCATATGTTCAGAGATTGTCCTCACAAAGGTGAAAAAGGGAGAGTTGTTCACAATGTACAGTAAGTTGAAATAGTGGAGAACATGGGAAGAAATGTACCAAGGATATATGCATCCCTGGACAATAGGCAAGAAAAGTATCAGTCACATATGATTGAAGTGGAAGGTATGATCACCAACCAAATCATTGCTATTTTAATTGATTCATGAGCTAGTCATAGTTATATAGATCCTATGATGGTGGAAAGTTTACATTTGCCAAGAAGAAAGAATGGGAAATCTTGGTTGGTGTGGCTGGCTACAGGAACCAAAAGAAAAGTTAATGAGATGGTTAATTCATGTCTTATGTACATGAATGGACTGAACACCAGGGCAGATTTGAACATCTTGCCTTTAGGTTCCTATGACTGTCTAATTGGGATGGATTATTTGTACCAACATCATGCCATCCTAGATTGTCATAACAAGGCATTTACTTTCTTGGATGAGGAAGGGACCCTAAGGAAGGTATAGGGAATTCCCAAGGCAGTAACCATCCAAGAAATTTCAGCGTTGTAGTTGAAGAAATGTTACAAAAAAGACTGCCAAATATTTGCAGCGCATATGGAAGAGACACCTAAAGATAAGGTGCAAAATTTGGAAGATCATGTAGTTCTGGTAGATTTTGAATATGTTTTCGAGGTACCAAGACTACCCCCAAAGAGAGATATTGATTTCTCTATAAATTTGATGCCTGGAGCAGCTCCAGTTTCAAAGACTCCTTATAGAATGAGTACACCAGAGTTGAAGGAGTTGCAAATGCAGCTTGAAGAACTTTTGAAGAAGGGGTATATACGCCCAAGTGTGTCACCTTGGGGTGCCCCATTATTTTTCGTGAAGAAGAAAGATGGGACATTAAGATTGTGCATTGATTTAAGACAGTTGAAGAAAGTGACTGTGAAGAACAAGTATCCTCTAGCAAGGATTGATGATCTTTTTGATCAATTGAAGGATGAAAAGATATTTTCAAAGATAGATCTCAGGTCAAGATACGATTAGGTAAGGATTAAAGAGGAAGGTATCAGCAAGACCACCTTTAGGACAAGGCATGGTCATTATGAGTTCACAGTGGTGCCATTTGGGTTTTCAAATGCACCAGCTATTTTCATGTGCTTAATGAATCGTGTTTTCTGAGAATATTTAGACAAACTTGTCATTGTCTTTTTGGATGACATTCTTGTATATTCCAAGTCAGAAGAAGAGCATGAGAATCATTCGAGGATGGTGTTTCAAGTGTTAAGGGAGCATTGGTTGTATGCCAAGTTGAGCAAGTGCTCATTTTATCATAAGCAAATTCATTATTTGGGGAATATTATTTCAAAGGATGGGATAGCAGTGGATCATGAGAAGATAGAAGCCATTAGAGAATGGTCAACACCAAAAAATGTGACAGAGGTCATATCATTCATGGGCCTTGCAGGCTGCTACAAGATATTTATTGAAGGATTCTCAAAGATTGCACACCCAATCACTTCCTTACAAAATAAGGGTGTGAATTTTCAGTGGACATTGGATTGTGAAAAGAGTTTCCAACACTTGAAACAGTTATTAAGAAGTGCTCTGATGCAAAACCCCGAACCCTTGGGTCAAGGTCCACGCAGGATCTTTCTAAATCTTCCCTTGAGTCTAATTGACTCTTTGATTTCCCCTCGGGGAATATCTCATACACTCACGGCGTATCCACAGGTCCTTATGAATTGAGCCTGCGTGAACAAGCACTAGGCGCCAACCCAAATCTCTTTGACCACAATATCATCGTTCCCTTCCCAAATTAGGGACTTTAGGTCTCGCAATTTCACAATCCCTGTTGTCGGGTTTCTCGGCCCTCTACTTCCAAAACCCGAAATGTCGATTCACCGAAATGTTTGGTCGCGTCCTCCTCCACAGTCGTATTGTGTTTCACGATTTCGGGAATCCCAGAACATGGAACCCCTATCTCTTGTCTTCGAAAGTGCCGAAATACCGAACCCCGATGCGTTCAGCAAAGGATAGCTCCCCTATGGCACTTTTTGCCGATTCGAAGTTTTTGACTTTGCGTCTTCACAAATCCTGATGCAAGGCTTCCGCCTCTCCAACCTACGAAACCCTGAAACAGTCAACGAAGTTTTGACTCCACCTGGCGACAAGTACGCCACCTGTCTTCTCCACTATCTTCTATCTCTGACATGGATTCTTGCCACCTTTCACTCCAAGCTTTCCGGCTTTTGAGATTCGAACAAACCTCCGACAACCATTCGTCTGCACTCCGGATTTACGAACCCTGATTTACCGAAATGATCTTGACAGCTCAACAGTTACGATCAACGATCGTCGTTGAATCCTGGACCCCATGGGATGGTTTCGTCCAACCCTTATCCAACCTACAACTCCTATAGATCCTACGGTCCTCGCGACTTCGTGTAAAACTGTCAAATAATCCTAGGTATTTGATATTTCGACTTGGTGCACTCCCTACAACAACAGTCCTTCTACTCTCCCCTTGGTTGATAAGTTCTAATCTTTCAACCAGCCTACGCACACCTTGCATGGATTTATGTGCTTCACTTGCACTTCTACTGGAATGAGAACAATGGTATCCCTCCTGAGATTTCAGAGATAATTTCTAAACTTTTGTCAACGCACTCCTTGCGGACATTTCACTACACTCCTTGTAGGAAATTCTCTCTCAGGAAGAGAAACAATTGAAACTCATTCTCTCTCTCTCTCAGACTTCAAACATTCAACATGAAATCATTCATACAAATAATAGCATCACAACTAATGCATAATAGAGAGAATAAAACAACTGTAAGCATACCATTTACCATGTATAAATAGAAAACATCATAATACCATGAGTCTGATTCAAAGCTTCATATATTAATTCAAAGCTTCTATAAATGGGTTCTTCTCTACAACTTTCTGCTACATCTTTCTTCTTCTACTTCTCTATGCTAATGTTACAATGATCTAATGAATGTCATAATATAAATACGAGGGTGTCTATATCCATTTTCCCTCTTGTTCTTCTAAACTGTCTAATCTCTAATTCAAACCTACCTACTTTCATTAACTATTCATAAATGCCTCTACCTTCTACAAATGAGAGCGAATCGCTCATGATCTGTTTACAATATGAAAGTATGTTTCCCTTTAACCATTACATTAATGCTTCAAAAACATTTCAAAAATGTGCACTACAGGTCTTCCAGTTGTCTTCCGCCTTTTACGTTCCTTGCTTGGTTGGATTCTTATGATGCTCCTGCACCATACTTCCTCGCTTGAAAATTTTCATGAACTCCTGTTCATGAGCTCTTGCACGGTCTGTCCATGCTTATGAATTTTTGCTTCATCTTCCCAACTGACATCTTCAACTGGATGTCCTTTCCATTTGACCAAGTATTCAAAATACTCCTTCCTCTTGGTCTTTTTGCTAACCCTCTTGTCAATTATTCTTTCCATCTATGGCTTTTCAGCTACAGTCATTTGTTTGGTCCACTGAATTTCTTCTACTCCTGCTTCTTCAGCTTTGTAAGGGTACAAATCTGAGATGTTGAATATCAGTGAAATTCTGATCCCATCAGGTAATTCAATCTCATATGCGTTTGCCCCAAATTTCTTCATAAATCTGCATGGTCCAATCTTTTTCATTTTCAGTTTGTTATATGTTCCCCTTGGGAACCTCTCCTTCCTCAGATGTGCAAGAATCAGATCACCAACTTCGTATTGAAGTTCTCTCTTGTGTTGATCTGCTCTGTGCTTGTATTCTTGATTTGAACTCTGCAATCACTCTTTGACTCAGTTGTGAAGCTCGTTCATTGCTTCTGCAAAGTCCTCTACACTAGCACTTCTGAATTCAGTTTGTTCCATATCTTTTAATTCAGAAACTCCCCTTGGCTGCATTCCATATACAATTTGGAATGGACTATGCCCTTTGCTTCTATTGATCGAATCATTATAAGAAAATTCCACCTGTAGCAGAATGTGATCCCACTGACTGTGGTGGTCAGTCACTAGGATCCTCAGTAAATCTCCCAAGCTTCTGTTTACAACTTATGTCTGCCCATCCATCTGAGGATGATAAGATGAGCTAAAAGACAAACTTGTCCCCAGCTTCTTCCATAAAGTCCTCCAGAAATGTCCCACGAACTTGGTATCTCGATCTGAAACTATACTCCTTGGCAAGCTGTGAAGTCTGATGACTTCTTTGAAAAACAGGTTCACAATATGAGTTGCCTCACTGGTTTTCTGGCATGGTATGAAATGTGACATCTTTGAAAATCTGTCTACCACCACAAAGACTGAATCACATCCTCTTTGTGTCATTGGCAGTCCCAATATGAAATCCATGCTAACTGCATCCCACGGCCTCTCAAGTATGGGTAATGGCTAGTATAACCCTGTGTTCTGCCTTTTCCCCTTTGTGTGCTGGCAAATCCTACATCTGTCCACAAATTTCTTAACATCTGTCCTCATCCCTAGCCAAAAACATGCGCCATTCAACTTTGAGAACGTTTTGTCGTGACCGAAATGTCTGGCCAATCCTCCACTGTGTTTTTCCTTCAGTAGATTCTCCCTCATTGAGCATTTTGGAATATATAACTGATTTCCCCTGAATAATAATCCATCCTGGATCATATATTCGGTCCATCGGCTTATGTTCCTGAGAACTGGATTCTCAAATGCCTCATATGCTTCCTTATGTTGAAATATTGTAACTGCAAAGAGTATTCTTATTATTATTGATATATTATTCATAGGATCAATCCCCATTGTGGATTGATCATGTCGGTTATTGTAATAGGACCAAATCCCCTTTTGCGGATTGGTCAACAGACAATTATAATAGGCAGACTAAGAATTCAGCCCCAGCAGTTAATAAGAAGACCCAGAAATATAATAAAGGTGGGTTTACCCACCCAGTTGGAGAAGTAGGCCCTGCCAATGAAGAGACACTTCACACGTGCCAGACTTGTATAAATAAAGGAGGCTAGTGCCTCACTTGGACACAACTCACTTGCTCAGTTTGAGAGAAAAGTTCTGATCTATTACTGGAAAAGGAGAGAGAGAGTGGCGCATATCTTGGAGAGGATTTTCTATTTTAGCATAGAGATCTCTTGGCATTGTATTGGCTATCTATATTAAGGAAGTTGTGTTGGGTTTTCTTCCCCTAGAGGGTTTCCCAGGATAAATGTTGTGTCTCTTGTGATTTTGTATTTCTCAGTGATCTTGGATTATGCTATTGTTATCTAATGAAATGAAAACATCTATAATAATGGCTTAAACATTAACATGGTTTCAGAGCCAAGCTGAAGGAAGCATCTTTTGCAAGAGAAAAACGTCACTGTTGCAATACCTGCAAATTAGGGTTTTTCAAAAGTGAATCTTTTCATCCCTAAAACTATCTAGAAAGTTGCACCCTCCCCTAAGGAACAATTTGGCATCATCAGCGCACCTTTTCAGTGGTTGGATCTCCCGTAAAGTGAAACCCTAGTTTCACAAAGTACCAGAAGTACCACAAAACTAGTACCAGAAGTACCAAAAGTACTAGGGTACCAGAGGTACTAGAAGCACCAATCCAGAAATCCACAAATCAGATTTGAAGGGGAAAAGGTTGGATTTTCTCAAATCCAAACACACTAGGCAGCTCGCCTCAGCCAAGCGCATCTCCTAGTAAGTTCAATTTTTTATTCTAAGCACTTTCATTTTTTGGTCATTTTACTAGGTCCAAGTAGAGATGTCTGTGAGCATTAATCTTGTTGACAAGTTAGAAGGAGTGGAAAAATTTCATGCATGGAAGTATAGGATTGGCCTCATTCTTGAAGAGAATGACCTAGCAAGATTCGTCAAGGAAGAATTACCGGAACCCGAAGATGCTGCAGAAAAGGCAAATTATCAAAAGGACACAATAAGGGCCAAAAGAATCATTGTAGATTCAATCAAAGACCATATGATCCCTTATGTGCCATCTAAGAAGAAACCGAAAGAAATGTTTCATGCCTTGACCAGATTATATGAAGGAAAGAACATAAACCGGAAGACGAATCTCAGAACCAAACTGAAGAATACAAGGATGCAGAAAGGAGAAATGATTCAGGAATATATCTCCAGAATCTCAGAATTCAAAGAACAACTAGAAGCTATGGGAGATACCATAGACAAAGATGAACTTATAATGATGGCCCTAAATGGTCTCACAAGACCTTGGGATGCTTTCATCCAGACGATATGTGTCAGAAAGGAGAAACTGAAGTTCGACAGCCTATGGGAAGAATGCATCCAAGAAGAAACAAGATTAGCAAATCGGGAAGTGTTACTAGCCAAGGATGATGATCAAGCCCTAGCTACTCACACCAAAGGAGGAAGGAAGAAACCCTAATTCAAAAAGGAGACTCATAAAGAGCCTCAACAATCAAATAAATTCAATCATAAAGAATCTCATCCAAGGAGATTTCAGAAGAAAGGACAACGAAAGGAAAGAGACTACTCATCTATACAATGCTATCATTGTGACAAGATGGGACACATTGCAAAGTTTTGTCCAGCCAGACTAGAAGAATACAAGATAAAACAAAAGAGGATTCATGCCCATGTAGCTGAAGATGAAGAGCCACCTGCAAAGATGATAAGAGAGGAGATCAAAGACCATCTGTAACACCTGGAGAGGACACTTGGCTCATTGATAGTGGTGCATCCAAGCACATGACAGGACAAAGAAATATTCTCTGTTGTATCTCAGAGAAGAAGTTTTCTCAGAAAGTGACACTTGGTGATGATTATCAGTACCCCATCAAGGGAGTGGGAGAATCAAACCATAAACTGAATTCAGAGAATTCACTAAAAATGAAGGCGTACTATATGTACCAGGCTTGAAGAAGAACCTACTCTCCATTTCAGCTTTAGAGAAGAAAGGCTTCAGAGTTGCCTTTATAGATGGAGAAGTTCTTATGTGGGCTAAGGGAGAAACCTTAAATGAAGCAATCATCATTGGTAATGAAGAAAATGGCTTGTATAAATTAAAGGGTCACTCAGAGGCTGCTATGACCCATGCCATTGAAAACTCATGTGAACTTTGGCATAGAATATTATCCCACATCAACTACAAGGCGCTACCATACATATACAAAGTGGTCACAGGTTTACCAAAACTCAAAGGTGACCATAAAGGCGTATGCAATGGATGTGCACAAGGGAAGAATATCAAGAACCCTTTTCCAAAGCAGGACAGCAAGATAGAAGGAGTCCTAGAACTCATCCATTCAGATGTGTGTGGCCCAATGCCATCATCCTCCATTAGTAGGTATGTATATTATGTATCATTTATTGATGATTACTCTCGTAAAACCTGGATATATTTCTTGAAGACTAAATACGAAGTGTTCAATAAATTCAAGGAATTCAAAGCCTTGATAGAGAACCTTTCTGAAAGAAAGATCAAGATACTCAGGTCAGATAATGGAGGAGAATATACCTCAAAAGAGTTTGTGAACTTCTGCAAATATGTTGGAATCAAGAGGGAAATCACTACTCCCTATAATCCCCAACAAAATAGTGTAGCTAAACGGAAGAACAGAACCATACTAGAACCTGTGAAGACTATGATCCCTGATCAAGATCTTCCTATGTGCTTATGGGCAGAAACAGCGATGGCAGTTGTTTATGTGCAGAACCGACTATCCCATAGTGCACTTGGGCTCAAGACACCGGAAGAGATTTTCACCGAAAATAAGCCAGAGGTAAGCCATCTCAAAATATTTGGTTGTCTAGTGTTTATTCATATACCTAAAGAAAAGATAAACAAGTTGGACCCTTTAGGAAAGAAGGGAATATTTGTGGGATACTATGAGGTTTCCAAGGCCTTCAGGATCTATATACCAAGTCAACATCACATTGAGATCAGTAGGGATGTGACCTTTGATGAAGATGCAGCGCTCAAGAAATCTAAAATATGCCATCTTGAAGAGGTATATGAAGAGGAACCTGTAATCCCCCATACTGCAATGAGGGAGGTTCCCAGAGCTACAAAACCAGAGAGGTAAGTTGTAACTTCCCCTGATGAGAAACTTCTAGAAGACCATGATATAGTAGAAGTACAAGAACCTCCTCAGATGACAATCCTCCATAAAAGAAAGCCAGCCTGGGCTAGAGAGCTTATTCAAGATGGAGAGAAGTATGGTGTTCCCCAAGGAACCACGAGACAGGTGAAAAGACCAAAGCCATTCTCCATTTATACGGCTTTGATGTGTGACCTCCTAGAAGAGGAGCCTACCTGTTTTGAAGAAGCCATTCAAAGGAAAGAATGGGCAGATGCCATGACAGAGGAATACCAATCCATAATGAAGAACGAAGTATGGGAAATAGTTCCCAGACCGAAGAATAAAGATGTGGTATCCTCTAGATGGCTCTTCAAAATAAAACATGTTGTTGATGGAAGTATTGAAAAGTATAAAGCAAGATTTGTCGCTCATGGCTTTTCCCAGAAGGAAGGAATTGACTATGAAGAGACATTCGCTCCTGTGGCCAAATACACTTCGATTAGGAACATCATAGCTCTTGCAGTTAAGATGAAATAGAAGCTGCACTAGATGGACGTGAAGACAGCTTTCCTAAATAGTTTCATCGAAGAGGAAGTGTATATAGAAAAACCTCAAGGATTTGAGGTTGAAGACAGGAGGTCTCATGTCTGTAGATTGAAGAAAGCCTTATACGGATTGAAGCAAGCTCCTAGAGCTTGGTATGGTCGTATAGACAGTTTCTTGACGAGCTTAGGCTTTACCAAGAGTAAAGCAAACTCAAATATCTACTTCAAAATTATGGATAATGAGCCAGTAATCTTACTGCTATATGTGGATGACTTATTCTTAACTGGAGAACAAAACCTCATCATTGAATGTAAAAAGAGACTTGCCTCAGAATTTGAAATGAAATACCTTGGCCTAATGCATTATTTCTTAGGTCCTGAGGTATGGCAGAGTCCTGAGAGGATCTTCCTTAGCCAAGGGAAGTACATGGTTGAAATCTTAAAGAGATTCGACATGTTGGAATGCAAGCCCGTGAATACACCCTTGGAAGTGAAGCTGGATTTGTTGGTCGATATGTCGTCAAAATTGATTGATGCCACACTGTATAGACAGATTATTGGATCATTGATGTACCTGACGAACACTAGACCAGACATTTGTTTTTCTGTGAACACCTTAATTCAGTTTCTGGTAGAACCCAGATGTGTTCACCTAGTGGCTGCAAAACATATGATGAGGTACCTTAAAGGTACAATAGATTATGGTCTCATCTATGATGGAGATCATGATTTCACATTGAGTGGATATACTGATGTAGATTGGGCAGGAAGTGTTTCTGACAGGAAAAGCACTTCAGGATGTTGTTTCAGTTTGGGATCAGCTATGATCTCGTGGCAGAGTAGGAAACAATCTAGTATTTCTCTCAGCACAGTGGAAGCAGAATACATTGCGGCATGTTCTGCTAGCTGCGAAGCTATATGGCTTTGAAAGTTGATGACCGACCTATTTTACTTGGAGATGAGAGCAACCGTGATTCTATGTGACAACCAGAGCTGCATAAAGATGATAGAGAATCTTGTATTCCATGATAGGTCGAAGCACATAGAGATCTGCTATCATTACATCCGTGACATGGTACAGAGAGGAGCCTTGAAGCTCCAGTACATTAGCACAGATGAACAGGTTGCTGACGTGTTGACCAAGCCTCTATCTCATGTAAAGTTTGAGTACTTCCGAGATAAGCTTGGCATAGTCCGAAAGGACCTTCCTCGAAAGGGAGAGTAGAGATGATGTTCCTTTCTTCTGACCTAGCTTTTAGACGTAAAGCAAGATGTGATGATGCTCCTTGCTTCTGACCTAGCTTGCATACGTAAAGCAAGATGTGATGGTGTTCCTTGCTTCTGACCTAGCTGTCAGACGTAAAGCAAGATGTGATGTGTTCCTTGCTTCTGACCTAGATGTCAGACGTAAAGCAAGATGAGATGTTCCTTGCTTCTGACCGAGTTATCAGACGTAAAGCAAGATGAGATGTTCCTTTCTTCTGACCGAGTTTTCATATGTGAACCAAGATGAGATGTTCCTTACTTATGACTGAGTTTTCAAACATAAAGCAAGATGAGATGTTCCTTGCTTCTAACAGAGTTGTCAAACATAAAGCAAGATGAGATGTTCCTTTCTTTTGACTGAGTTGTCAGACATAAAGCAAGATGAGATGTTCCTCACTTCTGACTGAGTTGTCAAATGTAAAGCAAGATGAGATGTTCCTTTCTTCTAACTGAGTTGTCAGACGTAAAACAAGATGAGATGTTCCTTGGTTCTGACCTAGTGTCATACATAAAGCAAGATGAGATCTTCCTTGCTTCTGACCGAGTTGTCAAACGTAAAGTAAGATGATGTGATGAGACTAGCACTGAGGTTCCGGCTGGATAGTTGTGACGTAAAGCCAGTATAGTATCCTTCTTCCAACCTAATGGTTGAGACATAAAGTAGGATGAGTATCTTGCTTCCAGCTTGAGTGTTGTGACGTAAAGCAAGACGATGAGATGAGACAAGTACTGAGCTTCCGACTTGATAGTTGTGATGTAAAGCCAGTCTTGTATTATGATGAGCTAGCCTTGTGATGTGATGATGATGATGTATCAGTTATTATACTAATACATATTGATGCAGATGATGATGGAATTCCTTTGAGAATGATGATGTTGCTGATGAAGAAAACTTCCGATGATTTATAGATATGCCAGCCAAGATGATATTGATGATGTTTTCCTCCCATTTGATGTTGTTGATGATGTTGTCCTCTTTCTCTTACATGATGCTACTGAAGAATACCCTTCTTGTTAAGGGGGAGTGTTGAAATATTGTAACTGCAAAGAGTATTCTTATTATTATTGATATATTATTCATAGGATCAATCCCCATTGTGGATTGATCATGTCGGTTATTGTAATAGGACCAAATCCCCTTTTGCGGATTGGTCAACAGACAATTATAATAGGTAGAATAAGAAGTCGGACCCAATAGTTAATAAGAAGACCCAGAAATATAATAAAGGTGTGTTTACCCACCCAGTTGGAGAAGTCGGCCTTGCCAGTGAAGAGATGCCAGACTTGTATAAATAAAAGAGGCTAGTGCCTCACTTGCTCAGTTTGAGAGACAAGTTCTGATTTGTTACCAGCAAAGGAGAGAGAGAGTGGCGCATATCTTGGAGAGGACTTTCTGTTTTAGCATAGAGATCTCTTGGCATTGTATTGGCTATCTATATTAAGGAAGTTTTGCTGGGTTTTCTTCCCCTAGAGGGTTTCCCAAGATAAATGTTGTGTCTGTTGTGATTGTGTATTTCTCAGTGATCTTGGATTATGCTATTGTTATCTAATGAAATGAAAACATCTATAATAATGGCTTAAACATTAACACCTTAAAATCTAGGTCATCCTTGTACATTTCTTTGAGGTTATCAAAACCCAAATTTTTGAATCTGAATTTCTGCATCAACAAACATTTCCTGCTTAAAGCATCAGCAACTTTGTTAGCAGTTCCAGAAATATGCTTAATCACAAAAGTAAAATTATGCATGAATTCAACCCATTTAACATGTTTTTGGTTCATCTTCTCCTGTTGATTCACAAATTGCAAAGC
The DNA here is from genome assembly GCA_009831015.1 of Picea engelmannii. Classification (NCBI taxonomy): domain Eukaryota; kingdom Viridiplantae; phylum Streptophyta; class Pinopsida; order Pinales; family Pinaceae; genus Picea; species Picea engelmannii. The sequence goes on along the minus strand of ML782545.1, from coordinate 592,781 downwards.
GTGATTTTTGTTGTACAAAACAAACTCTTTAGGAACCAAATAATGTCTTCATTTCTTCAATGCTTGTATGACTGCATAAAATTCCTTGTCATATGTTGAGTATTTAATCTTTGCTTCATTCAACTTTTCGCTGAATTATGTGACCGGCCTGTCATCCTGGCTCAAGACTGCTCCAATTGCAAATCCACTCGCGTCACACTTGACCTGAAATGTTTTGTTAAAATCTGGCAAAACCAAAATCGGTTGCTCAGTGATCTTCTTCTTTAGTAGATTGAAAATCTTCTTTGCTTCTTCTGTCCAGTGAAAAGACTTGTGTCCTTTCTTCACCGTGTCCATCATCGGTGCACTAATCCCACTAAAATTTCGGATGAATTTCCTTTAGAAACTAGCTAAACCATGGAAGCTTCGAACTTCAAACACACTTTTCGGTGATGGCCAATTCTTAATCGCCTCTACCTTATCCGGATCCATTTTCAGCTCATCTACAAAGATAACAAAACCCAAATAAATGAGTTTTGTCCTCATAAATGATGATTTCTTCATCTTAATCATCAATTTCTCTTGTTGTAATCTCCTCATCACTGCAGCTAAATGATTCAAGTGTTCTGCTTCTGTCTTGCTGAAAATCAGTATATCATCAAGATATACGATAACGAATTTCCCAATGAAATCCTTCAGGACTTCGTTCATCAATCTCATGAAAGTACTGGGTGCATTTGCTAAGCCAAATGGCATGAAAAGACATTCATACAGCCCCTCATTCATCTTGAATGTTGTCTTCCATTAGTCACCTTCTCTCATTCGAATCTAATGATACCCGCTTTTCAAATCAATCTTTGAAAAAAATCTTACTCCACTCAAGAAATCCATCAAATCGTCCATCCTTGGCAATGGAAATCTATATCTGATGGTAATATTATTGATTTCTCTTGAGTCTATACACATCCTCCAGCCTACATCTTTCTTTGGGCTGAGCACTGTTGGAACAACACATGGACTCAATCTCTCTCTAACCAATCCTTTGTCCATTAAATCCTGGACTTGTCTCTTAACTTCTTCATTCTCCTGTGGCGTCAATCTGTATGCTTCTTTGTTTGGTAAACTGGCTCCAGGTATAAGATCAATGTGATGGCTTATACTCATGATCAGTGGCAACGAACAAGGCAGTTCGTCCACTACTATATCAACAAACTCTCCCAGCAACTTCTGGATTTCTTCTGGTAAATCATCCACTCTTGTACTAGTCAAAACAATTTTAGGTTTTCTGACCACAATAAATTGTGTTTCTTCCTTCTTCTTAACCTCATTAAGAAGTTCCTTCCCACTCATGATAAGTACAGTGTTGCTTACCTCTGTTTTTACTTCTTTATCCTTAATCGGCAGCAACATGTGTGTCCTCCCATTCTTCTCCAGGGTGTATGTGTTCTTTCTCCCATCATGAATCACATTCCTGTCATATTGCCATGGTCTACCCAGCAATAGATGACAAACATCCATGGGAATGACATCAAATAATATTTCATCCTTATATCATCCTATTTTAAATTCAACTAAACATTGTTTAGTGACGTTTACCTGATGTTCTTTTTGTAGCCACGAAACTCTGTATGGGCTTGGATGTACGATAGTCTCCAGCTCCAGCTTTTCTACCATCTCTGTAGAAACGAGATTTTCTATGCTACCAATGTCCACGATGACTTTGCATACCCTGTCTTTGGTCTTGCAAGCAGTCCTAAATAGTATGTTTCTTTGGGTTGGGTTCTCTGCCTCTTTCTCTAGCTTCAAGAGAACTTTCCTCATCATCAAGGATCTTCCGCCCTCAGCATCTTCTACATCAACATTATGCCCTTGTTCTTTGACAATGTGATTTTCACCACCTTCTTTCTTCCTATATGGACACTCATAAGATTTATGTCCATTTTTCCCACAAACAAAACATTTCACTTCAACGTCTCTGCCTCTTCCTCTTCCTCTGGCTCGAGGAAAAGTGTTTCTATCAGCATACTGCACTCTCTGTGAACTTCCTCCTCTCTCAAGCTAAGTTTGAGGTTTCTTCCCCTCTTCTTTAGATTTCTGAGTTTTGTCTTGGGGAATTGTTTTTCCTCTGGCTTGACTTCTACCTCGGCCTCTTTGACCTTGCTTTTGGCTCAGCTTCTCTTCAGCTTTTAGAGCCATCTGATAAGCATCCTCCACATTCTGAATGATCATCATGATCATCTCATCTTGAATGTCATACCGTGGACCATTCATGTACCTGGCAACCTTTTCATCATCGCTTTCCCGATGACCTACTCTAATGTTTATCTTGCAGAACTCTTCAGTGTATTCTTTCACTGACATCAGCTTCTATCTCAAATTTTTCATCCTCTGAAACAGAGTAATTTGATAATCCTTGGGTATGAATTTGGCTTTCATCTTTGCAACCATTCTATCCCAACTCTTGATTTTTTGCTTGCCTTTGTAGCGTCTGTCAGCCTGCAGTTCATCCCACCATAATGTTGCATGCCCTTTAAGTCTTGTAATGGTATGTTTGACCTTCCTGTCTTCCTCGACATATTCATAGTCGAAGTATTTATCTAGAGCTCTAATCCAGTCTAGAAGCTCTTCAACATCTAAGTTTCCCTCATACATGGGAATCTCCATCTTTGCTCTGGCACCTATCCTTGAAACAGCCCTGAATAGGCATTCATCTGTAGCATCTTCAACTGTTACTTCTTCTCCTTCATTTCCAGCTTCATTTTCATTGTCAGCCTCGTTGATATCCCCAGCATCAACTGTGTGCCTCTGTGCTGTCTCCATGGCATCAAGCCTAGCACGTAGTTCGCACATTTCTCTTTCCACTGATGGATTAGGCATTGGTCTGTCTCTCATTCTTAGCGGCATGGCTGGGAATGTTCCTTTGTTCTCTACTACAGAAAGCAAAGAAACTTGTTCTGTGCTCTGATACCACAACTGGTGCAGACCCCCGAACCCTCGAGTCGAGGTCCGTGCAGGATCTTTCTAAATCTTCCCTTGAGTCTAATTGACTCTTTGATTTCCCCTCGGGGAATATCTCATACACTCACAGTGTATCCATAGGTCCTTATGAATTGAGCTTGCATGAACAAGCACCAGGCGCCAACCCAAATCTCTTTGACCACAATAGCGTCGTGCCCTTCCCAAATTCAGGACTTTGGGTCTCGCAATTTCGCAATCCCTGTTGTCGAGTTTCTCGGCCCTCTACTACCGAAACCTGAATTGTTGATTCACCAAAATGTTTGGTCACGTCCTCCTCCACAGTCATATCGCGTTTCATGATTTCGGGAATCCCGAAACAAGGAACTGATATCTCTTGTCTTCGAAAGTGCCGAAATACTGAACCCTGATGCGTTCAGCAAAGGATGGCTCCCCTATGGGACTTTTCACTGATTCGGAGTTTCGGAATTCACATCTTCGTGAATCCTAATGCAAGGCTTCCGGCTCTCCAAACTACGAAACCCCGAAACAGTCAACGAAGTTTTGACTCCGCCTGGAGACAAGTACGCCACTTGTCTTCTCCGATGTCTTCTATCTCTGACACGGATTCTTGCCACCTGTCACTCCAATCTTTTCAGCTTTCAGGATTCAAACAAACCTCTGACAACCGTTCGTCTACACTCTGGATTTACGAACCCCGATTTACCGAAATGATCTTGACAGCTCAACAGTTACGATCAATGAACGTTGTTGAATCCTGGACCCCATGGGATGGTTTCGTCCAACCCTTATCCAACCTGCAATTCCTCTAGATCCTACGGTCCTCTCGACTTCGTGAATTCTCCATGGAGAATCCCAACCTCTCGTCTCCTCCTTGACAGCTCCTACGAAATGAACCATTGTTCTTCCACTGGAACTTAACTTCTGCAAAACATTTTCAATCTCTATCTCCCTTTGGGTATGAATCAAAGGTACTGACCCTCTTGATCATTCACTTTCAAATTCAAACCTCCAAAAGGGTTCCTGCTCACACTCCTTGTGGCAAACTATCAAATACTCTTGGGTATTTGATCTTTTGACTCGGTGCACTCCCTGCAATAACAGTCCTTCAACTCTCCCCTTGGTTGATAAGTTCTAAGCTTTCAACCAGCCTACGCACACCTTGCATGGCTTTCTGTGCTTCACTTGCACTTCTGCTGGAATTAGAACAATGGTATCCCTCCTGAGATTTCAGAGATAATCTCTGAACTTTTGTCAATGCACTCCTTGCAGACGTTTCACTTCACTCCTTGCAGGAAATTCTCTCTCAGGAAGAAAAACAATTGAAACTCATTCTCTCTCTCTCTCTCTCTCAGACTTCAAACATTCAACATGAAATCATTCATACACAGCATTGCATCACAACTAATGCATAACAAAGAGAATAAAACAACTGTAAGCATACCATTTACCATGTATAAACAGAAAACATCATAATACCATGAGTCTGATTCAAAGCTTCATATATTAATTCAAAGCTTCTGTACATGGGTTCTTCTCTACAACTTTCTGCTACATCTTTCTTCTTCTTTTTCTCTATGCTAATGTTACAATGATCTAATGAATGTCATAATACAAAGACGAGGGTGTCTATATCTGTTTTCCCTCATGTTCTTTGAAACTATCTAATCTCTAATTCAAACCTACCTACTTTCATTAACTATGCATAAATGCCTCTACCTTATACAGATGAGAGCGAATCGCTCATGATCTATTTACAATATGCAAGTACTCTTCCCTTTAACCATTACATTATTTCTTCAAAAACATTTCAAAAACATGCGCTGGAGGTCTTCCAGCTATCTTCCTCCTTTTACGTTGCTTGCTTGGTTGGATGCTTATGATGCTCCTGCATCATGCTCCAATACTAAGGATTGCAGACCCAAATGAAGACTTCATTGTATGCACAGATGCATGTAAAGATGGACTTGGTGGGGTCCTCAATCAAAATGGGTTTGTTATATGTTATGAGTCAAGGAAGTTAAAGGAGCATGTAAGACACTATGCCACTCATGATTTGGAGTTGGAAGCCATAGTGCATGCCTTGAGGAAATGGAGACACTACCTAATAGGAAAAAGGTTTGAGCTAAGAACAGACCATAATGGTCTGAAATATTTATTTGATCAACCAACTCTAAATGCTAGGCAAAGCAAATGGTTAGAATTTCTAAGTGAATATCACTTTGATATAAAGCATATCAAGGAGAAAGAGAACAAAGTGGTTGATGCACTCAGCAGAAGAGTACATGAATTTCATGTTACAACCATTAGCATGTACCAATCAGATTTGAAAGACAAAATTATAAGGGTTGCCAAATCAGATTTACAATACAACGAATTAGTGGCAAAATTACTGTTGAAACATATTTTAAATTTTTTAATCTGAAGACTAAAGCATTCCTTTTTCGGGTTTCATCTTTTCAAGAAGCATAACCCTCACTTTCATTTCCAAAGGGCCGGTACCGAAATCCCAACATATTTTATTCTAATAATAATAAAAATCAAAAAACCAGACTAATAAAAAAGGGGTTTTTGGGACTTGGGGTTTATTAAGAACATAGGTTTTAATACATATCGAATCGCAAAATCTCGATCTCTGATTTCCCGAAAAGTTGAAGTAAATAATTATTAAAAGTAAATTAGTCATATCGTTATTTCAGAAATTGGGATGCAGCGATAACATACCTCTTGTCAACTCGATCCCCGAAATCTCGAAACACGAAATCCCGACTCAAAATGTGTGTTAGTCTAAATTAATTTTGTTTTGGAGGTCAATCCTTAATCCTGATTAATTAATTCACTAAAATGAAAATTCACGGCTTAAGTTAATGATTTCACAATTTCGGAAATCGGGATTCATCAATGACATACTTCCTGTCAACACAATCCCCGAAATCCCGAAACGCTTAATACCGATCAATTATTTTGCTAAAACAAATTTAAGTCTTAATTTAATCTTGTCGTGATTTCGTGATTTCAGAAATTGGGATTCCATGATAACATACCTCTTGTCAACTCGATCCCCGAAATCCCGAAACATGAAATCTTGACTCTTAATCTGTGACTAGTCTAAATTAACTTTGTTTTGAAAGCATGATTAATGACAATCAATCTTTTTAGGTTTTGTTCATGTTCCGGTTTCCGATCGAATGAAATTTTCTGAATTTTGAATTCAAAAGCACCAAAACACGACCACTTTAATAAAGGATAACTAATGATATGTGACACTAATGCGTATCTTAGTAAATTTCCACTGCATTCAATGTATTGAATTCTTGTCAGCTGCATCAGTACCTGCATCGTTAAATGAATTAAAAGAGATTTCAAAGGTCTGTGTTTCGCAACATATTTTGTTTCATACTATCAAGCGTAAGACGCATTCAGCCGAGCTCATACACTCCTTCTCTGTGACAGGTTTTCCATCTAACTTAAATTTATGGCACCAAATAAATCACCAAAGAAGAGTGAAGATACACAGGAAGGAGATATCATATCCGACACTACGCCACACACTATCAACTCAATTAAATCTTGGACACAAATCTCTAAATTCCTAGAATACGAAATCAAGAATTCTCCTACTGATTCGGAGAATCACTTATGGGATGTAGTAGAATCATAGCTTCATAAGATCACGGTGCGCCCTCGGATTATGGCGCACAACGACATGATCAAATGGACCTTGGAAAAGATTGATATTCCGACGAGGAGAATAAATGATCAAGGGGTCGTTGTAGGCTCATTCAGGTGAGAACATATACAAGTAATGTATAAGCTCTCACCAAATCCTAAGTACACTTTTAATGCCGAGTTTTTAGCTGAATTTCAAAGGAAAGAGTGTACTGAGGCAGACCGAACTTATCCTAATTTAATTAGAGAATGGTGGAGATGTTCATCAAAGTTTAGGGCCGATACCCATGGGGTTTATGCCATGACATCTTTGAATGAATACATGGTCTATGTAGCCATTAAGTTGTGTAGACTTTTTGGGAAAAAGGATCCCTGCCATTTTCTTTCAGAATGGGTGCCCTTTTTAGAAGAAGCTTCAAAAGGATACACTTTCAACTGGACTAAGATTCTTTCTGATAACCTAGCTCAAGAAGTTTCAAACTACAAAGTTGAAAAATCTAAAGGTCAACCAGTGGCCTTTTACATGTCAGGGTACATTATGGACGCAGTTTGCTTTATGACTCCTTTTCCCTTGATGAATTGGAGTTGGAACATAACTTGTCCTGAACCCATTCACGAATATCACTCTGTGATATGGGAAGAAAATGTTAAGAATGTGTTTTATGAAATTTTCCATTTCGTAATTATTCCAATGCATAAAATGTTTCATGGTTGTGAACCCCCTCGCATTTCTAAGTCTGTCTCGGGAAATCTCAAAGAAATAGTCAACTGGTTTGTTGATGAAAACTTCATTTATATTAGGGTCTATGTATGCTCAATTCCCCCTCACGAACTTCTGAAATTCCTCCCAGACAGACTGGTATTGAGGGAGGTAGCATATCAAATAGTGAAAGGTGGTATTAGGATAGAGCTAAAGGTAGCTCAAAACAAATCCTGGCCAATCTTCCTTGTGTATGTCGGGAAATTTTCATTACTAAACCTTGGCCATTCTAAAGTGGAAGCCGAGGCATTAGAGGAGATAAAACTGGTAGAAATTGAGCACAAAAATCATGACCCTTATCAATTAGTAAGCGTACATTTGATGCACTGTAATTTGAAAGCTTATGAACATGAACAATATTTTTATGATGATATATTCAAGGAGGTTAAAACTTATGAAGAGATACTAAATAGGGTACAGACCTTATCACCTGACTTGCAGACTGGTTTTATATCCTTCCAAAGTCACAGGCGAAGTTGTTTGCCAAAAATTTTGCAAGGTGAATCCACGACTCCTCCTCCAGAGCAGGAAGGGCCTCCCCCAGGCTTTGAAACAAATGTACAGGAAAAATCTAATACAAAGGGGAAAATGAAGGAGATTGAAATGCCTTCATAGGAAACAGGAGTCCCTCAGACAAAAAAAGCAGAGATATGGAAAGGAAAGGAGTTGGAAACACCCTCAGAAATCCCTGAGAATTTTTCGAAAAAAGTAGGAGGAACAGCATCGACAGAACTTGGAAGTCCCATTACTTCCTTGACTCCATTGCAGTCTACTTATGGAAACCCCCACGAGGGAGCTCTATAGGTTAGTGATCTTGAACCTATTTCTAGGGATGAGATTCCTTCATCCGATTATTTTTTCAGTAGAAAGAGGAAGGCTATCCTGAAACAGGAGATGCATCCAAGAGGAGATATGATGATTAAAAAGCACAAGATCATTATAGATGGACAAAAACTTAAAGAGGGAGAATTTTCTACAGAGATAACAGGCACAATGGGAGCCTTAGCATCGGCGAATTTATACTATGTGGGTAGTTTGACAACTATGTTGGAATAGAAAGATCAGATGATAGCTCAGCTAAAGGGTCAATTGAAAGAGACCAAAAGAAATATCAGTTGGGGGATAAAAAAGGGTATAGAACAAGCTAGATTAAATGATATTGAAGAGACTCAGAAAATGAAAGAAAGATTAGAGGAAGAAAATCAGAAAATGCAGGTCACTCAAGCATAGGTCATAAAGCAAGAGGAAATAAATAAACAATTACAAGGTAAGATTAATTTCATTTCAAATCAAGTGGTCGAGCTCGAAATCTTCCAGGCCCAGGTATTGGAAATACATATGAAGATAGAAAAAGAACAACAGGGAGTGTTTTTTAATCTGGAATTTGTCCAGAATTACTTTCGGGAAACAAATAAATCCTTGGAAGATATTCTCCAGAAAGAAAGAGAAGTAAAAGCGGCCAGAGCAACTTTCCAAAAAGCAGTGGCTTTTTCAACAAAAGAGGATTTCAGGGAGGCTCAAAAGCTATATGTTTCAGAATAGATTAAAGGTGATGTAATACTCAAGGTATGGGAGGCTGACATCACAGAAAATAAAAGAATAACCAGAGAAGTTAATGTCAATTTTCAAGGAATTTTTGATCTTTTAGAAAAAACTTCATTGAACATTGGAAGAAACGATTGTCCCAGGTTGTTAGGAGAAATTAATATTGTCAAGCATCAGTTAAGATTTAGAGAAGAGCTGGAAGAAATTTAGGCAGATATTCCACAAATAAAAGTAATCAATGTTACTCAAATTGACAAATGGATAGTAATGCCTACCTTAAAGCTACAAACTATTAATTTTACGAGAAAGATAATCGAAGATCGTCTGCCAGAATTGCAGAGAAAGTTTTTCTTATTTGAAGCAAAGGATATTCTAGAAGCTCCCAGAGTTTTAGTGCAGTTTCTAGGAAAATGTATTCGTTGTCTTAAAGCAGAAGGAGGAGGTTCATCAACGCAGACATAAAATACTATTTTGAAGATTTTCATCATTGGAATAATGAAGCAGTTAGAATAGAAATGTAAGCGGTTTGACATTGTTCATTCATGTTATCGTTAGTCTTAGGAAGTTAGTTAATCACCAATGGGAAAAATGTTTGGTGATCATGTATAAATATATTTTCACAAGACTGAGAAAGGGATTTTGGTTTAGGAGGGAGCCGATTGTATTAAAAAATTTTCCAATCCACTATGATATAAATAATACAGATGAGATTTTGAACTCTGTCAACTTGACGCTATGTGTTCTTTACCCTATTTCCAATATTTTTCTTCTTACATTTTTCTAATGAATGATCAACTATAAGTTTATTTCACACATCTATTGTAGTTTGAATTGATTTGGTTATTGAATTATTTACAGTTTTTCCTATGTGGTTGTTATCAGCAATTTCAAGACCTGTAGGTCATTTGAATGATTATATTTTACACTTCATTAGAAATCTCATTTTCCTCTTTGTCTCCTATTACAGTATGAGATTCTTTCTTGATTAAAGCCTCATATTTTCTCAGCAGTACTGCTTTGTTATTTCACTATTATTAAAATTGTTTCAAGTACGGGAAACGGCCTCAACTGTTATTATGCTATTATTTTGAGTTCCAAAACTCTTTCCTCTTTTCATCCCTTAAAAACTAAAGCAACAAATCTTCAAATTTTGTATATTTAAATAAAACTTTATTTTCCATCACTGTCCCAAATAATAGACAACCCAACATAGAACCTGGTCTACAAGATTAAAGTAGCATTTCTTTAAACCTGTTTAATACTATTCTGCAAACAACAACTAACCGGGTTGAATTAGAACGTTCATGGGCAGCTATTGAGAGAGATATCAGCATCCAAGAACAATGGGAATCTAGACAGAGGCGGTTGAGAAACCAACTCGTATTTACCCTTCATTTTGATTCTTACCCTTTAATTACCCTTACCTTTACGGATGCCTTGATGGTATACTTTACAGCCTTAAAGTATAAACTCATGAACAACATATTTTTAGTGTCGTTGTCGGGGAACGAAGAAACGAAACTTTTCCCTAGGAAGAACGACATTGACTCTTTCTTTCTTTGATAGTGAACAAAGATAGAAAACCTTCTAAGGCTACCTTTATTTTTCACTTGGCGACTCCACAATAAGTAAACTGGCTATTAGCTGAAAGAACACCAGAAAGAACCCGGATGACAAGCAGACCTCGCCAGTCTCTGATCCGGAAAAGATTTTAAAATTATGAAGATCCCTTAAACAAGTCATTTCACCCATACATACTATTTATCAACCTGATTTTGCGCAGTTGAACATTTCAAAAACACTTGAGAGATTCGTCTCGCTCCCCCTCTCATATGATACGTTCTCTTTTCCTGAGGTATTTTCCCCAGATTTTTGTGAACCTTCTCCTCACACATTCCGAGCTTCAGCCTCAAATCTATCAATGGTTGCACATGGAGGTGCTGGAGCTAGAGGTGGTGCCCCAGGAGGACCAGCAGGTGGCCAAACACCGCTTCCTGGAATCTTTGCTAAAGTAGCTGCTAGATATGCCCCCCTTGTCCTCCTAGTTCCCCTACACGATCTTCCTGAAAATTATATGAAAAGCCTTCCCAAATTTACAGGTGGAGGAGATTTGACCGCTCAAGAGCACATAAACTTTTTTGACCAATTTGTCGACATCCTCAGAATAGAACACGAAGATGTCTATTCTAGACTCCTCGTTCAGAATTTTGAAGGACAGGTAAGAACCTGGTTCCAATCTTTAGCAAACAAATATCTAAGATATATGAAGAACTTGAAAATGCCTTTATTAGACAATGGGGGGAGAGGAGGGACCACCTCTATTACCTAACTAAATTTGGATCCCTTAGAAAGAAAAATTTAGAATCAGTTCTAGAATTCATGCAAAGGTTTAACAAGTTGTATAATAAAATCCCTGTCGAGGTCAAACCTTCTCAACCCGTAGCAAAGGTGACTTTCGCTGGAGCCTTTGATCCTGATTTCGCTCTATTATTGAGAGAAAGGAGATCAGTAGATCTCACGAAAATGCAAGATGATGCTTTATAAATCGAATCGAACATGATGGCATCAGGGAAATTAAAAGCAAAAATAAAAACCGGGAATAAAGAAAATAGGAAATTCAAAGAACAAGGTGGATCCTCAGGATCGGGAAAATCCTCGAGAGACAAAATAGACGAGATGGCTAGGGTAATTAGAGAACTTTCAAATAAGATCTCAAAAATGGAACTAGAGAAATCAAAAAGGGATAATTTTCCTAGGAAGGATTTTAGAAGGAATCCTGATCCTCAGGCCCCACAAAAAATAATAAAAATGAAGATCAAAAAGTTCCAACCCCCTTCAAAGGTGAAAAGTTCATTGGAGAAGAAGAACTAGAAGATTTTGAAGAGTTCGATGAGGATATAAATAATCTTGGTGATGATAACAAATCACCTTATTTATCAAGACAAGATTACGAAAAATCTTTAAATAATGAAATTAGATCGAAAGACGATGTTAGCAACGATACTTCTAAAGATTTGGCCTATCAAAGTATTGCAGATGATATTATTGTTGAAATTCACGAGAAATATAATTTGAGACCTAGGAACAAGAGTCTTCCAACCACCCCAACAAAAAAGATTTTGCCTAGAGGCGAAACTGATGAAGCAGCTCCAAAGGTTGCTAAGAAGAAAACTACAAAAACCCAAACCGCTAACACATAGCCTGTCAAGTCAAAGTCAGTAGGAACACCCACTGAGAAAACACAGGATCCTGTGACTGAAACCAAGTCTGCACCACAAAGAAAATTTGAAAAGAAAGGAATGGAGGCCCCAAACATAGAGAGCGACAAGGTCCTGGGAAATTTTAATCTGGAAAACGAAATAAATAAAATCAAAATCCCTATCCCACTTGTTGAACTGGCTAAAAATACCATATACAGAAAACAAATTGCCAAGATGATTAGCTTTTTAGAAGATGAAATCCAGGTCGATGTCATCAACTTAGAAGATGACAAGCCGAACATAGTTTTTGGTCCGCATTTCATAGGTGTGAGAGACATTGCAGCCCCCTTTTATATCATGTTAACCTTCTTCGACCACCTACTTCATAACTGCATGCTAGATTCTAGAGCATCTCACAATGTGATGCCAAAAGCCATTATGGAGAAACTAGGTCTCAAAATCACCAGGCCATATGGAGACTTATATTCATTTGATTCAAGAAAGGTCAAATGCATAGGCATGATTAAAGACCTGGTGGTAGGACTAGCACAAATACCCGCAAAAAGCATTCTTATGGACGTAGTGGTCGCTGACATCCCTCCGAAGTATGGTATGTTGTTATCTAGATCATCAGGTGCCAAGCTTAGAGGATCTCTCCAGCGTGACATGACATACGCTACGATTCCAGTTTTTGGAGGACAATACATGCGTCTTTACAGAGAAACTAGGTTGTCATTCACGATAGGTGATCCACATAACCCAAATAACCATCCTGTATATATTTCTGATCAAGATTTAGGAAATTGCATCTTATCTATTGATGACAATTTTGAGGTAGGTATAAACGAAAGTTGTACAGAAGAAAACTCAGAAAAAGAAAAAATTAAAAAAAATGTATATAGTACTGGTATATGGAAAATGTTTTTTGACAGTGCTTCATCCTACTTAGGGGCTGGAGCAGGGGCACTCCTTGTGGCTCCTGATGATCAATTTGTAATTCCCTTTTCCTATAGGCTACAGTGGAACGTGGACTACACTAATAACGTATGCGATTATGAAGCCTTAGTGTTAGGGTTAGAAGCTACCAGGAGAATGAAAATAAAGAACCTCGAAGTCTTTGGTGACATCGAGCTAATCATAAAACAAGTTAACCGACAGTACCAGGCCAAACATCCTAGGTTGAGATCCTACAGGAATTGCATCTGGGATCTGATCAAAAATTTCTTCTCCTCTGTCAAAGTTCATTTCATTCCTAGAACTGAAAACCAATAGGATGATGCGTTAGCCAAGGAAGCCTCAACTTTCACACCTCCCACCGCGTTTAAACTAAAGTATCACATACAAATGAGGCACTGACCTTCTATACCGAATAACATATAGCATTGACAAGTCTTTGAGGATGATGAACAGCTTCACAAATTTTTGGAATCTATAGACGAGTTTGTTGAAATGCATGCTGACCAAGAAAACCAAAATGATCCTCTTTGGATCATGCAGGAAGGGGAGGATCCTCAAGAGTTTCACGATAAAATTGTGAATCACCGAATGCTTGTTTTTAAAAATAACCAGATACCCAAGGGCCTGATTCCCTTGGAAAGATTATTCAATCAAGATGATATCCCTTCAAAATCCACCCTACAGCCTCAACCTGAAGAAGTTGAAGACTGTGACATAGGTACTACAGAAAACCCTCGGTTGGTGAAGCTATCCAAATATCTATCCCCTGAAACCAAAAATAAATACACAGATTTGCTTAGAAAGTAAAAAGACGTTTTCGCTTGGTCATATGAAGAGTTGAGAACCTATGACACCTATGTGATTGAACATAAGATACCCTTGAAGCCTGGTGTCAAACACTTTAGAAAAAAACTCAGACAAATTAATCCTATTTTATTGCCCGTGATCGAAAAGGAAGTCAAAAAGATCTTAGATGCAAAGATAATCGTACCACTGAGGTACTCAGATTGGGTAGAAAACCTGGTCCAGGTTAGAAAGAAAAATGGGGAAATTAGACTGTGTGTCGATTTCAGAAATCTTAATAAGTCATCCCTCAAAGATAATTACCCCCTACCCAAAATGGATCATGTTTTAGAAAAAGTAGTTGGGGCAAATAGGATGTCAATGATCGATGGATTTTTCGGGTATAATCAAATTGTCGTCTGTGAACACGATAAAGAAAATACAGCCTTTACCACCCCTTGGGGTACATTTATGTATGATAAGATGCCTTTTGGTTTAATGAATGTAGGTGCTACTTTCCAACGCGCTATGGATATCGCTTTCATTGGCGAAAGAGACAAATTTGTGGTTATCTATCTTGATTATCTAACTATTTTTTCTAAATCTGATGAAGATCCTCTGATACATCTCAAGCAGACGTTTGAGAAATGTCGCAAGTTCGGTTTGTCTTTAAACCCCAAAAAGTCTCACTTTGCTATGCAAGAAGGTAAACTCTTGGGCCATATTTTGTCTCGAGATGGAATTAGAATTGACCCTAAAAGAGTTGAAGCTATAGACACAATAAACATCCCTAGGAATATAAAAGAAATTCAGTCATTTTTAGGCAAAATAATGTTTTTGAGGAGATTTATTCCAAACTTTGCTGAAATTGTGAAATTGATCATAGATATGCTAAAGAAAAACAGCAAAGTGAAATGGACAACAGAAGCTAAAGCATCGTTCGCACGTATCAAAAGGGTTATAAGTGAGGCACCTGTACTAGCAAGCCCTGATTATCTAAAGGATTTTCTTATTTTCTCATTCACCTCCGAACACACACTCGTTGCGATTCTCCTCCAAAAAAATGAAGAAGGTTTCGAGCAACCGATAGCCTTTTTTAGAAAAAGTCTCAGAGACATCGAACTTAGATATAATATAATGGAAAAATAAGCATATGATATGGTAAAGGCGTTAAAGGCTTTCAGAACCTATGTGTTGCATTCTAAGGTGATTGCGTATGTACCCACTAGCTCCGTAAAAGATATTTTGGTTCAATCTGACAGTGATGGAAAAAGAGGACGGTGGCTTGCCAAAATTCAAGAATTCAATTTGGAGATTAAACCAACGAAACTAGTGAAGGGACAAGTTTTAGCTAAACTCTTAGCTAAATCAAATTTCAAAGCTCTCAGAATAAATGGCTTACAAGGAGAAGAAGAGTGTGTGGACATGAATGAACTTGATGAACAAATAGTTGAAATCAGAATCGAAGAGAAATTTGCTTCATCAAATTGGTACAAAGGCATAGTGTCCTACCTATTGACTTTGAAGTGCCCGAGTGACTTACTCCCATCCAAATCCAGAACGTTGAAGCTGCATGCAGTCAAATACTATATATTTGAAAGACAATTGTATTGGAAGGACCCACTTGGCTTCCTGTTGGTTTGTTTGGTCGAATCAGAAACAGAAAAGGTCATAAGAAAATTTCATGAAGGAGTATGTGGAGGACACCACGCCTGGAGGGAAACGGCTTATAAGATCCTAAGGACAGGGTATTATTGGCCCAAACTCTTCTCGAACGTCAATGCCAAGGTCTGAGCTTGCAACCCTTGCCAATTGTTTGCAGGTAAACATAAGCTCCCAGCGATGCCATTAGTCCCAGTCAAAACGGAAGCTCCTTTTCAGCAATGGGGATTAGATTTCATAGGAAAAATTAATCCTCATTCTAGCGCTTAGCATAGATGGATCCTAACTGCAACAGATTACTTCACCAAATGGGTGGAGGCTATCCCAACCAAAAAGGCTACAGATTCGGTGGTAATAGATTTTTTAGAAGAGAATATTTTATCTAGATTCGGCTGCCCCCGAAAGATAGTCACAGATAACGCTCAGGCCTTTAAATCTATGGCTATGGTCAGTTTCTACCAAAAATATAATATTGTTCTTGGTCATTCCACTGCATATTACCCCCAGGGAAATGGGTTGGCTGAGTCTTCAAACAAGATCTTAATCAATATAATTAAGAAAGTGTTGAATGAAAATAAGAAATCTTGGCATGTGAATTTAAAATACGCTCTATAGGCAAATCGGATAGGCACGAAAAGTTCTATCGGCACTTCTCCTTTGAAAATGGTATACGGGACAGATGTAGTGTTACCTATAAATCTAGCACTTCCTGTAATGAAACTTTGGCAAGATGAGAAGGAAGAACCAAATCCTGTCACAAGAAGGATAAATCAGTTGATTGAAGTCCAACAGCACAGGGCCGAAGTGGACGAAAAGCTGCA
>ML782545.1:545738-558205 GCA_009831015.1 Picea engelmannii | reverse complement strand
TTCAAAGTGTCAACCTTTTCCAGCAACACCTTCTTTTCCTCAACCATGTCTCTCACAAAGTGATATTGAACATCAATATGCCTTGTATTCGAATGATAAGCTAGGTTCTTTGCCAGGAAGATTGCACTCTGACTATCACAATCTAATCTCACTACTTGTTGTACCAACCAAATACCTGAACACAATCTTTGTAACCATACTGCTTCCTTTCTTGCATGAGTGGTTGCCATGTATTCAGCTTCTGTAGTTGAGAGTGCCACTACAGCCTATCTTTTTCTCATCCAACTGATGTCTCCTCCAAATAGATTAAACACATACCCACTTGTAGATCTTCTGCGATCCAGATCTCTAGCCCAATCTGCATCAACAAAGCCATGTATGTCCACCACTCTGTCCAATCCTGGTCTTCCTTGGTATCACAATCCATAATTGGTAGTGCCACGCAAATACCTAAAGACCCTCTTTATTGTTGTCCAATGCTCCTTCCCTGGTTTTGACATATACCTGCTCAAAACTCCCACTACATGTGAAATGTCCAGTCTAGTATAGACCATTGCATACATCAAACTGCCAACTGCACTAGCATATGGAACATGGGACATGTCCTCTTCTTCTTCATGTGTCTTGGGACACTGATCTGCATATAACTTTACACCTATATGAATAGGAACCTTGATCGGTTTACTTCCATGCATATTAAACCTCTGCAATATTGTCTCAACATATTTTCTCTGATTCAACCAGAGTTTCTTATTTGCACGATCTCTTTTAATTTCCCTTCCCATAATGAAGTTAGCAGCACCAAGATCCTTCATGTCAAATTTGGAGGATAGCTATGATTTCACCTCCTTGATAACATCCATGTTATTTCCTACCAACAACATGTCATCAACATACAATACTACATAAATGAAGTGATTACCAACCTTCTTGGAATATACACAGTGATTAGCCCTACTTCTCACAAATCCCAATCCAAGGATGTATGTGTCAAACTTTTTGTACCACATCCTAGGTGATTGCTTCAGACCATATAGTGACTTCTTTAGCTTACAGACCAGCTCTTCCTTTCCCTTCACTACAAATCTTTCTGGTTGCTTCATGTAGATTTCTTCTTCCAGATCCCCATGTAGGAATGTTGTCTTCACATCCATCTGTTCCACCTCAAGATCAAAAGCAGCAGCAATAGATAAAAGAAATATGATATATGTTAACTTGGCAACAGGATAAAAAATCTCACCAAAGTTAATTCCCTCTACCTGGGAATAACCTTTTGCTACTAACCGAGCTTTGTATTTCTCCGCTTTACCTTCTGCATTAAACTTATTCTTAAACAACCATTTTCTACCAACATATTTTCTTCCAGCTGGCAACTCAACTATATCCCATGCCTCATTCTTATCCAAGGCATCCATTTCTTCAACCATGGCCTTCTTCCATAGTTTAATATCCTTTGAATTCACTGCTTCCCTGACAGTTCTCGGATCATCATCAGTAATAGATAAAGCAAAATTGGAACGGAAATCAGGTGGACTATACCTTTCTGGTTGCCTTCTTTCTCTCACTGATCTCCTCAATACTAGGGTATGAGGTTCTTCTTCTTCTTCTGCTTCATCTTCTTCAGATGATTCAGATTTTGCATCATCCAAATCAATCTCTATTTTCTCAGGTTCTTCTTTCCTTGGTAGGAATTCCTACTTGGAAACATCTTTTACCTCTCTAAAAACAACATCCCGACTGTAAACAGTATTCTTAGTTTCTGGGTTCCAAAGCTTATAACAATTCACACCATCTTTATAACCAATAAAGATACACTTTTCAGCTTTATTATCCATCTTACTCCTATTTTCCTTTGGAACATGTACATAAGCATCACAACCAAACACTCTAAGATGTTCAAGAGAGGGTTTCTTTCCAGTCCATACCCCATGTGGAGTTTTATCATCCAACGTTGATGAGGGTGATCAATTGACCAGGTAACATGTTGTACCCACTGCCTCTGCCCAGAATTCCTGTCCTAACTTGGCACCGCTGAGCATGCTCCTTGCTTTTTCCATCAGTGTCATGTTCATCCTTTCTGCAACTCCATTCCACTGAGGAGTGTATGGAGTAGTCTTCTGCCTTGCTATACCGCACTTCTTATAGAATTCTTTGAATTCATTTCTGCAGAATTCTCCACCATTATCTATTCTCAATACCTTTATTTTCTTCTTTGCCTGATTTTCTACCAGAGCCTTAAAATATTTAAATTTATCAAATACCTCAGATTTATTTCTAAGAAAATAAATTCATGTCTTCCTTGAGAAATCATCTATGAATGAAACATAATACACAGACTTACCTAGTGATGGAACAAGCACAGGTCCAAACACATCACTGTGTATCAATTCTAAGATCCCCTTTGCTCTTGTAGCACCAGATGGGAATCTTACTCGATTATGTTTACCATATATGCAGTGTTCACAGAAATCAAAATTCAGAGTGCAATTAGAAATACCTTCAACCATGCCTTTACCGTGTAGTGTTTGAAGGCCCTTTTCTCCAATATGCCCCAGTCTTTGATGCCACAACATGGTCTTATTTTCAGGGATGGTATTGGTCTTATCTTCTTTATTTTTCTACTAAGGGACAACAGAACTATTACACCCATTATTATAAGTGATTCCCAACAACTTGTACAGAGTTCCACACCGAACTCCCCTCATCAACACCATTGCTCCTCGTACCATCTTGCAAGTGTTCTTTTCAAATATAGTTTTCACTCTTGCATCATCCAACTTGCTTATAGATATTAGGCTCCTGGTTAGTTTTTGAATGTGCAAAACCCCAGGGAGAGTTCTAATCCTTCCATCTTTTAGCAGCAACTTAACCCTTCCACGTCCCAAGATTTTGGTTGTCAAGTCATCTCCTAGGAATACATCACCACCATCGTATTTTTCATATTCAGAGAACCACTCCCTGTGAAGAGTCATATGGTATGATGCACCTGAGTCGATCAACCATACATCATGATATGCATGTGTAGCTATAGATTCCAGGTAAACATCACCTCCTTCTTCAATGGAGGTTTTCGCCTCTATGGAAGAGGTACTATCAGATCCCTTTGGTTTATCAACCTTCTTAGACTTGCAATCTTTCTTATAATGCCCTGTTTTACCACATTTCCATCATTTCCTCAAAGATTTTCCTGGAGACTTAGATCTACCTATAGATTTAGATCTCCCCCTCGAAGGCTTACCAGGATTCCTGTCTTGGGGATGACCTCTTATAAATAAAGCATCTGTGCTATGACTATCCATGCTTTTCCTCCTCATCTCTTTAGATAACAAGGATGAAACTACATCCTCATACTTCAATGTAGATTGAGTGGTACTACCAATTGCTACAACCAGATTATCCCAAGATTCTGGCAAAGAACATAACAATGTAATACACTTATCTTCTTCTTCAATCGTAATATTAATAGAGAAAAGTTGACTTACCAGAGTATTAAAGAAATTTAGATGTTCTGTCACAGAATCTCCATCTTCCATCCTAATATGATACAACTTCTTCTGAAAAAACAGTTTGTTTACCAAGGACTTTGATTGATACAAATTCCCCAACTTATCCCATAGTTCCTTGGTTGTAGATTCTCCTGAGACATTCAACAAAATTGAATCTGCTAGGCAGAGTCGAATAGTACTCCTTGCTCTTATGTCCAACTTCTCCCAATCTTCCTTTGACATACCAATAGGTGGTGTACTAGTAGTTTGTGTACTAGTATCTTGTGTACCAGTAGCTTGTGTGCTAGTAGACTGTGTACCAGTAGGCTATGTACCAAGATCCACACCGATCCATTGTTCTTTGTCTACAAGAAGGTCCTCCATATTGAGCATCCATAGCTCAAATGTTTTACCATTGAACTTCTCTATCTCGATTCTAGATGATCTCGCCATTCCTCTTTCTATACTCGAATCTCCACTGCAAAAGCTCCCACTAAACCCAATTTTATCACAGACCCAAGATAAACTTGATCTATAGAGACCGAGCCAAACCCTCAACAACAAAGTTGTCCCTCTAAAGCCAAAAACTATCTCTAATACCACATGTAAGTTTTAAACCTGTGAAGTAAAGAAATGCATATAGATTCTTAAGCAAAACAGAAATTAATCAATGGCTCATTCACATAGTACACAGAGATTTATACCGGAAACCCTCAAACGGGAAAACCTTTCTTATATTCATTATATCGAATTTCACCATTCACTATACAATATATATATAAAAAAATTAGGTATTCCGTAGATACCAAAACCCTAATCCCTTAATCCAGGATTAATTTAGTAAACCGCTAAAAATAGAAAAATCCGCTAAAAATAGAAAAAATCGCCCCCAAAAAAAATTTCAGTGTGCGTAACCAAGGGGGGCATACCTACCCCCCTTGGGACCCCCCTAGGAAAGCTCCCAGTGCACACGACACTAAGAGCACTACTAGAGGGATCGTCAGACACAGTCGTCATATCTGACACGCCCACACACACACATGCAAAGAATGTAACACCTACCCAACAAAAGTGATTATGTCAACATAATGCATAGTTGTAATAACTTAGTGAGTTACATTTTTTGTTATAGCATCTAATTTGTTTCATTCTGAATTTTTATTGTTAAATTGTTCAATGTTAAACCATGATTAAGGTGAAATCTTCTCATTATAATTCTTTTAGATGTTCATTCTAAAATCCAAAATTTGAGATTAACATTGAAGTTGGAAATTCTTTTTGTAGATGCAATTTGATTTATTAGTCTTCATATCGTATAAATAGACATTAGTATGTTAAAATGCATAAGTAATATTTATAGGACCATTTCTATCATGGTTACCAATAACATTGTTGTTTGTGGACAACCAAAGTAGAAGAAATATTAAATGATCCAACTTTGGGTTTGGGGAAATCCTTGAAGGGATCATAAGGGCTTTATGGTGGGTGATGGTTAGGTATTCAGGGTTAATGTAGACCAATTAAATCAACTATACAAATAACAATGATGAAAGGTATAGGATTAATGGTCTATCAATACCAAATATCACTATAAATTTAAGGGTCTAGGTCTTAAGTAAGAAAATGGTAAGAAAATGTGACCTTGAATTTTTTTTGTGTGTTTTATCTAAAATTATATGTTAAAAGTGAAAACATATATTAATAAATAAATGGTCAAAGAAAATTATATATTATAATTATATATAATGTAAGAAGTGAGATGATAAATGAAAAAACTTATTTTTTTTATTTATTTTTTTAATGAACCAAACAAAATTTCACATTAATTTACTCATTTTTTTCATATAATTTAAGTGATTTAGAAAATAATTAAAACCTTTAAAATTAAAATAATTTAGATGATATCGTTCTTATGTCAAGGAGTCTCCATGATCTTGAAAACCAACTAAGAATCCTCAAGGAATTTTTCTCCAATATGGGTATGAATGTTAATATTGATAAGACTAAGGTCATGATTATTAAATCCAATAATATCCCTTATGATACCTTTGTATATGACAACAACAAATTGGAGGAAGTGACTTCATACAAATATCTTGGAATTGATATTCACCACAAGCTCAATTGGAATTATAGCATTGAGAAAGGGATTTTGGGGGGATGGAAATCTTATTATGGGCTTGAAAACAATTGTAAATCAGAGGAATCTGCACTTTGACAAAAGTAAAGCTAACATTTTCTTAAAGGATTTAAATAGTAAATTAAACCTCCTAACTTATAAGGACAACATTGAAGAACTCTATCATAATTTTACAGCTACCCTTTCCACTTCTATTAACAAGTTCTCTTTCGAGGTGTCCTATAAAAAGAATAATAGAATGACCAACCCTTGGTATGATAAAGAATGTAAAATTTCTTGGAAATCCATTAGGGATGCTTCTAATGAGACCTTAAAACTCGATAAGATCAAAACGTACAAAGCCCTAATTAAAAGGAAAAAAAGATATTATATCAATAAAAGGCAAGAGCAACTTTCACAACTATACAAGTTGGATCCTAAGAAGTTCTGGAGCCAAATTCTAAAACACATTACTAAAGAAAATAATAGAATTCCCTTAAGGGACTGGAATTACTACCTTAAAATTCTTTACGAGTTCCCTAATTCCCTGGACACCATTCCTATTGTCCCTATAAAGGAAGAAGTTTTTTCTTTAGATGACATAGAGTTCGGGGTTAAGTGGCTCACAAATGGGAAAGCTAAGGACATTGAAGGCTACCAAGCTAAAAAATTTAAAATCGGAGGGTCAATCCTTATCTATCACATACACAAGCTCTTTAATTTAGCAGTCAAGCATGGCTTCCCTAAACCCTGGACACAAAGCCTCATTGTTCCTATTTTTAAAAATGGGGATTGAAACATTCCCTCTAATTATAGGACCATTATGATTAGCCATATTTTAGCCAAGCTTTATGGAATTATTTTGGAAAATAAGATTAGCCTTTGGATAGAAATTCATGGTAAAAGAGATAAAGGCTAGGCCGGGTTTAGGAGATATCATTCAATTGTGGACCATCTTGTTACCTTTAGGATAATTGCGGAGGAGTTCCGCAATACTAAAACCAATCTTTTTTGTTGTTTTGTTGACTTTAGAAAAGATTTTGACATGGTCCCTAGGAAAAACCTTTGGAATAGGTTGGAAGAGATAAACGTGCCTCTCGAGTTGAGGGTTGTTGCAATAAGGATGTATGAGAACATTATTGCTAAGTTTAAAAATAGTGAGGGTTGGTCAAAAGAGATTAACTACAATATCAGAGTCAAACAAGGTTGTCCCTTGTCCCCTACCCTTTTTTGCATATACATTGACAAGTTAGAAGAATGCTTGGAAAAAGTAGGTTGAGTCAAGGAGTCCCCATGATCTTGAAAACCAACTAAGAATCCTCAAGGAATTTTTCTCCAATATGGGTATGGATGTTAATACTAATAAGACTAAGGTCATGATTATTAAATCCAATAAGATCCCTTATGATACCTTTGTATATGACAACAACAAATTAGAGGAAGTGAATTCATACAAATATCTTGGAATTGATATTCATCACAAGCTCAATTGGAATTATATCATTGAGAAAAGGATTATTGGGGGATGGAAAGCTTATTATGGGCTTAAAACAATTGTAAATCAGCTGATCTTTGGAGTTGGGATAAGAATAAACTCCTCTTTGAGACTCTTGTTACACCTATTATTCTTTATGGATATGAAGTTTGGGGTTGTAGTATCTCTCGTGAATCCTGGAGAAAGATAGAGCAAATACAAAAGAATTTTATAACCTATAATCTCAAAATTAAAGGAAATACAAACTATCCCATCCTCCTCCTAGAAACAAGCCTCTCCCCCATTGAGAGCATGGATATGACTAAATATCTAATGTATAAGAACAAGTTAAACAACATGGAAGACAAGAGGCTACCTAAAATTCCTTCAAAATCAAGTCATAACCACCATCAACTCAAGTAAGGATGTCATAAAGACACCTGATCTTGGCTAAACTATTGGGGAATCATGGAAAAAACCATTTTGCAGAATAAAGATACTATTAAAAAAACGGCAAATCAAAATTTAAAGAGAAAATGTGGTGTGATAAAGAGTTAGAGGAAAAAAGAAAATTAAGGTATTATAAAGATGTAATCAACCCTAATCTAGAAGATCAAAATTATCTATTTGTTTTGCCAAGCGTAAAGAAAAAAATAAGCATTGCTAAGATAAGAACAAATTCTCACGAGCTCCATAGTGAAACTGGGCATTGGTCAATTCCTAAAATGTCATGGGATGAAAGAGTGTGTCACCTTTGTGACACTAAAAAGGTTGAAAATGAAAAGCACTTTCTCTTAGATTGTCCATCCTATACCCATATTAGATCTCATTTTCAAAATATTTATCACACTACCAACCTTCCTAACCTCTTAGCTCAACAAAAGTATGGTGATCTTGGAAAGCTTCTCTTAATGCTTTTCAAGCACAGAAACAAAATTCTAAAGAATCACAAGTAATCACTTACCCTCTTAAGGTCCGATAGACCAATTTGGTCTTAGTGGACGTTAATCAACATCATCATCAATTTTTCGTTTAAAAAAATAATTAAAACCTTTAAAATCAAAACTTTCATCTATCTTGTATAATTATCACTTTTAATAAAATTATTGTTAAATTTGAAATATTTAAATTATATATATTAAAATTTTTATTTATTTTAGAAAAAAATAAAAAAACATCTGTTAATATTAACTTATTCCTATTTCCAAATATATTATTAAATTTAAAAAAAAATAAATATATATATATATATATATATATATATATATATATAAATTAAGATATATATTAATTTTCTTATTATAATACTTTTTTTTACAAGAATTGGAAAATTTTGTATTAAAAAGGTGTGGATTAATCCATTGTAGTACAAAAAAACACATTACTAGGCCTTTGAAATTCATTGTATTTGAGATTTGAAACTATTGTTACAAAATTTGTGTCCACTGATTTTCCAACTTTCCTAACTTTGTCATTTATGCTATATTTCGTGGAATAAAACCTATAAAAAACTCTATTTATGCATATTGTTAAAAAAAACATAACTCTTAAAGATTAAAGTATCAACTACCTAGTTCCTTTTTTACCTCGAGATGATCATGCTACTCCCAATTTGCATCCATTGTTGGCTCATTGAGGTTGGGTATTTGATTCACAATGGTTGTTGAGAGATTTCTTGAAGCTTCTTGATTACTGTCTAGGGTAGTGGGCTTCCTAGTGTTGTTCTCCATCTAATCCAAATGTCCTTGAAGGTTCTCCATTTGACTGCATTGGTCCTCAATTTGGATGTGTTGGGAGAACACTTTGTCCTACAATTTTTCAATGATATGGAGATGTTGTGAGAGAGTTTCTAGCTCGAAATTCATTGTGCATTTGATTTCTCCTAGATGAATTCTCAATCGTTGGCACCCAAAACATTCCTTCTCTAAATCATGTTGTCATTTCCCTGCAACATGATCCATAGTCCGTGTCCCTTAGCGCCTTGAGAAAATTATTCATGTTATCCATGCTTCTAACAGGGAGGCGACACTTGAGAAGAGTGAGGTGAGGGGGGATGCACCAAATCCCGAGATTGAAAGGGGAATCAAAGAGCTTGGGAATGGAAAGGGTAGGAGCTTCACCTTGGAAGAACCGTGTTGGAAGACAAGGAGAAATGAGGAGGCTCAGAGGTGATGGTGGACGAAGCCCAAAAGAAAAATCAAGGAAGGAGTAGAGGAAACAAACCAGAATTAACCTAGGGAGAGCTCAACAAGACAACAATACTTGAGAGTTAGGTCGAGAGCGTTTATTTATAACCCCCCAAAACACAAACATTGGAAAATGCATGACATACTCTAACAGACAGAGAAAGACCCAATTCACATGATAATGAGAAGACCTAGGAAGTAATCAGCTTTCCTGGATCACTATACTTTGATCCTTCGAAAACACAAACAAAGGTATGGAGTTGTCATCAGCCAAATGTCTCCACATTGTGTCGTTCCTGCTACATGCTCGGTCCATCTAATCCAGAGATTTTATCTACCTTCTACCCATGAGTTCAGTTGTGCAAATGAAATTACCACCCCTCACCATGATGGAGTGGGCGTACCATCTCCCATCAAATCGATTTATCACCTGTCATGCCTTAACTCCTTCCACCTACCTTCTCCACGTGTTGGATGGCATGCAAGTTCTATGCTTCCACCTGAAAGCCCCAACGCAAGGTGGGTCCTGGTCGTATTGGATGTGACGAACATTAAGGGGGGGGGCTATACACTCCTCATCGTCCACTCCTAGAGTTATGGGTGGATTTTCGAAGGCAAAGTTGGTCGTTTTATCAGCCTCGACGTTATTACCACTAAAGAAATAAAAAAAAATTACCTTCAAGGTCCTCGAGAAGAGGTGGATTCTGTATATGACCCTTTTTAGACTCGTATTTTTTGGATCAAAACCTAGGATCATCATTCTTATGATCTTCTTTGAATCTCCTACTACGTTCAGAGTTTGAATTTTTCATTTCTTTTCCAATTGAATACCTTTTAGAAGGGAATAAGCTTCAACTTTATTGTTGGTTTCCTTCCCTAGATTCCAATATGATCTGTAGGATCTTTTAATGACTATGGTTGAGTTTTAATTTTGCATGCGTTAATTAACCATTTGAGAAACTTAGTGAAAGAATGAGGAAAGAAGAGGAATTATGTCAGCCATATACACATATGCAGAGCTGAAATGAAATAATAGACAGCAAACCATAACACGCAGATTGATAACGGAGTTCGGCACAACTTCGCCTACGTCTCTGGGACTTTGTCTCTGTGGGGGAAGCTTCTTTATTTCTGTTCAAAAGCTCAAAAATACATCGCAGTAGTGCCAATTGGCTACAAGACTAATCTGGTCATGTTCTTCCAGATCTCAAGAACCCTGCAAAGAAAACACCACGCAAAACGGACATCCAGAGCTCCCAGAAATGGCCCAACAACGTCTGCTCCTCAATAGCTTCCCTGCATAAAAATGGATTTGGCTTGGCTTCTCTTCAGCATAACTCTGCTCTGACTACTTCCTCATGGCCTCAAACAGGCTTGGTTTATATAGATTTGAAGTTGGTTGTTCATCTCCAACTTCCTCCCAAAATTTGGGCTCCAAAAATGCCCAATATCTCCCAAAAATGGAGAAAATCAACTAATATCAGGCATAATATCTTTTAAAAATCCAAAAACTATATAATAAACCCACTTTTGTTAAAAATCAGGGATAAGCCCCCGAGGCCTTGGCACGCGCCCTCTATTCACGATCACATGGCTTGATTTGGCCAAGTGCTAGCCCATAGGCTAAGCGCTGGCCCCCTGTCCTCACGCTAGCTCCCGATTTTCTTGGCAACGGCATATGATCTCGGCTAGTAGTTGTAACCCCCGCGCCCGTTGTGTGGTAACGGTCCCGGGTCACATGGGACCGCCTGGGAACCGAGGGCCAGACCCCTATCTTCTATAGTCCCCGCGCCATCGGTTATATGGAATGGTCGTATGGTGTGTTTGTGCCAAGGGCTGGGGCTAAGCCCCGGCCCTTTCCCCCGCTGACTAAACCTTGTAAAAAATTCAAATACAAATATTTCCATATCACTGTTAAGTCATACCCATAGGTTGGGCAGTTAGCCCAGCCCTGCCAGTCCGTTTCCCCAGAGAGGAGGTCACGGGTTCGACACCGGCCGAGCCATACAAGTTTTGTACAAAACCATTAGCCAACCACAGGGTGCCACGTGGCACCTCAACAATCAACCAAAAAATATCACGTGTCAGTTGTTGAATGATCCACGTGCCTACCACCTATCAAACTATACGTCTTCCACGTCACTTCTCTGTCAGCAGTCACGTCAGCTGCTGACGTCATCCCGTGCCACGTGTCACCCTTACAGTGGTGACACGTGTCACCCATGGATTGGCCCAACTGTCTGCCCGTATGCCAAATCATCTTGCCACGTGTCACCTCCTGGAGCTTCCATGCGTCACCTCCCAGGGTTTCCACATCAGTTGTATGGCCGTATAGCCTGTACAGTCATCATGCCACGTGGCACTGTACGGACTGTACAGTCATCCCCTTTTTTTGCCTATTTGGCTTTTCGGACAGAACGCAATATATTCTACATACGGAACCCATTTGACGAAGTAAATATACCACCGGAATCAGGAAGACGAGATGGACGCAATGGCGCAAGTTTCGTCGCATTCTGAGCACTTTCATTTTTGAGCATTTTTAACCCCTGTCAGGCTTCTGGATCCGATTTCAGATCACACCTCCCCACAAAAAGACCTTTTGGTCCCCAAAAGGTTACTGACCAATCAACAAGCTCGGGATAGGCCACCCATCTTGTCCGCTGTCTCTGATCTCTGTCCTGTGCACCTGTCTCATCAAGATCAACTGTAACACAGTCATGACAACTGACAGTATATTGTTAGCCATTTGAACCTTTTTACATCTTACTGAAGCCACTATCATCAATGTAGAAAACATTACTAATGACAACATCAAAAAGACGACTACAAATGAGCTGATATACTTGAAGTATTTGCACGACATGAGCTTATCTTGAAGCAGCTTATGATTGATTTTCCATTCAACAACCATGTCTTGTTCTTGCTTAATATCAATTACTTCATTTGAAACAATTATTGGTTTGTCCCTTGCTTGCACTGCCTTCTTTAATTGTTCCATTGTTTGAAGTGTTTTATTTTCTTTAACATGATGAGCATGAACCACACAATCTTGTCCTGCTTTAGTGAATTGATATTGATTCTTTGTCCTGTAGAAGATTGCCTTACGATCATATAAGTATGGACTACCTAAGACCATTCCACATTCTCTTAACGACACAACATCACAAGTTACTTCGTCCACATACTTAGATGAAATTGCA
>ML782545.1:521148-543815 GCA_009831015.1 Picea engelmannii | reverse complement strand
AACTCAAATCCAAACGTCAACTAGCTCTGATACCACTTGATCTGTAGGATCTTTTAATGACTATGGTTGAGTTTTAATTTTGCATGCGTTAATTAACCATTTGAGAAACTTAGTGAAAGAATGAGGAAAGAAGAGGAATTATGTCATCCATATACACATATGCAGAGCTGAAATGAAATAATAGACAACAAACCATAACACACAGATTGATAACGGAGTTCGGCACAACTTTGCCTACGTCTCCGGGCCTTTGTCTCTGTGGGTGAGGCTTCTTTATTTCTGTTCAAAAGCTCAAAAATACATCGCAGCAGTTCCAATTGGCTACAAGAATAATCTTTTCATGTTCTTCCAGATCTCAAGAACCCTGCAAAGAAAACGGCACGCAAAACGGACGTCCGGAGCTCCCAGAAATGGCCCGATAGCGTCTGCTCCTCAATAGCTTCCCTGCATAAAAATGGCTTTGGCTTGGCTTCTCTTCAGCATAACTCTACTCTGACTATTTCCTCATGGCCTCAAACAGGCCTGGTTTATATAGATTTGAAGTTGGTTGTTCATCTCCAACTTCCTCCCAAAATTTGGGCTCCAAAAATGCCCAATATCTCCCAAAAATGGAGAAAATCAACTAATATCAGGCATAATATCTTTTAAAAATCCAAAAACTATATAATAAACCCACTTTTGTTCAAAATCAAGGATAAACCCCTGAGGCCTTGGCGCGCGCCCTCTATTCGCGGTCACATGGCTTGATTTGGCCAAGCGCGGGCCCCCTGTCCTCACGCTAGCTCCCGACTTTCTTGGCAACGGCATATGATCTCGGCTAGTAGTTGTAACCCCCGCGCCCGTTGTGTGGTAACGGTCCCGGATCACATGGGACCACCCGGGAACCGAGGGCTAGACCCATATCTGCTATAGTCCCCGTGCCATCGGTTATATGGAATGGGCGTATGGTGTGTTTGTGCCGAGGGCTGGGGCTAAGCCCCGGCCCTTTCCCCCGTTGACTAAACCTTGTAACAAATTCAAATACAAATATTGCCATATCACTGTTAAGTCATACCCATAGGGTGGGCGGTTAGCCCAGCCCTGCCATTCCGTTTCCCCGGAGAGGAGGTCACGGGTTCGACCCCGGTGGAGCAATACAAGTTTTGTACAAAACCATTAGCCAACCACAGGGTGCCACGTGGCAGCCCACGACTGGACCACGTGGCACCTCAACAACCAACCACAAACTGCCATGCGTCAGTTGTTGAATGGTCCATGTGCCTGCCACCTATCAAACTATATGTCTTCCATGTCACTGCTCCGTCAGCCCTGTCGCGTCAGCTGCTGACGTCATCCCATGCCACGTGTCACCCTTACAGTGGTGACACGTGTCACCCACGGATTGGCCCAACTGTCTGCCCGTATGCCAAATCATCCTGCCATGTGTCGCCTCCTGGAGCTTCCATGTGTCACTTCTCGGGGTTGCCACGTCAGTTGTACAGCCGTACGGCCTGTACAGTCATCATGCCACGTGGCACTGTATGGACTGTACAGTCATCCCTTTTTTTTGCATGTTTGTCTTTTCGGACAGAACACGATATCTTCTGCATACGGAGCCCATTTGACGAAGTAAATATACCACCAGAATCAGGAAGACAAGACGGACGCAATGGCGTTGGTTTCGTCGTATTCCGAGCACTTTCATTTTTTTAGCATTTTTAACCCCTGTCAGGCTTCTGGATCCGATTTCGGATCACACCTCCCCACAAAAAGACCTTTTGGTCCCCAAAAGGTTACTGACCAGTCAACAAGCTCGGGATAGGCCACCCAACTTGTTCATTGTCTCTGATCTCTGTCCTGTGCACCTGTCTCATCAAGATCAACTGTAACACAATCATGACAACTGACAGTATATTGTTAGCCATTTGAACCTTGTTACATCTTACTGAAGCCACTATCATCCATGTAGAAAACATTACTAATGACAACATCAAAAAGACGACTGCAAATGAGCTGATATACTTGAAGTATTTGCACGACATGAGCTTATCTTGAAGCAGCTTATGATTGATTTTCCATTCAACAACCATGTCTTGTTCTTGCTTAAGATCAATTATTTCATTTGAAACAATTATTGGTTTGTCGCTTTCTTGCACTGCCTTCTTTAATTGTTCCATTGTTTGAAGTGTTTTATTTGCTTTAACATGATGAGCATGAACCACATAATCTTGTCCTTCTTTAGTGAATTGATATTGATTCTTTGTCCTGTAGAAGATTGCCTTACGATCATATAAGTATGGACTACCTAAGACCATTCCACATTCTCTTAACGACACAACATCACAAGTTACTTTGTCCACATACTTAGATGAAATTGAAAATTTGATTGTGCACTGCTTTGTTATGTGCATCTGATGATGATTGCTTATCCATTTAAGTGTGTAAGGCTTATGATGTAGTTGTGTTTATAATCCCAATTGCTTAACCAATTCTTCTGAGATTAGATTAGATTGAGATCCAATATCGATTAATGTGTCTATCTTAGTGTGTCGCATGATTACCCTTATATGAAAAAACTTGTTTCTACAATCAATGTCTTCACCATTTTTACCTGTCATACCAACAAATGAAATCTTTGACTCATCACCTGAATCCGATCCCAAGTCTGTGGGTTTTGATGTCATTACCACTGTTTGCGTTCCCTTCTTTTCTTTGAACCACTTTGGCCTCTTCTCGGGATGCAACTGCCAACATTTGTCCTCATCATGTCCCTCTTTCTTGTAATGCTTGCAAGAGGGCTTTCCTTCCTTCCTCGTCACCGCATTTGCATTCTTGCCATGCCTTTTCCTCTTGTCTTCTTTCTTTGAAAACGATGATTCCCCTTACACACCTGCTTTCCCTGCTTCAATATACGTAGCTTGAACAGAAACCTCATCAAGGTTAGTGGGTCCAAACATGAAAACAGTGTTTCTAATATGCGCAGGTAAACCTCCTATATACTTCATAAGAGTTTCTTGTGTTTGCAAAGGGATGTCTAACATTAATGCCATTTTTCGAAATCCATCGGTGTATTCTTGCACTGTTTGTCCTTTTCTTAGTTTTAAAGATTGCCATTCGATTAATGCTTTTTCCTTATAACCCAAAGGAAAGAATTGTTTCCTAAGTGCAGAAATGAAACTCTTCCATCATGGAAATACTTTACCCACATGTTGTGTTCCCTTTTGCAGCTTGCTTTGCCACCAGATGAGAGTTGTACCTGCAAGTCTCAAAGATGCCAACTTAATTTGTGTGGCCTCATCCTTGATATGTTGCACACAGCAGTATACCTCCACCTGCCTGATCCAATTGTCAAGTTTTTCTGCATTTACTTCACCATCATATATGGCCAACTCAAATTTTACATCAAGTTTTAACAATGGCATTCCATTTTTATTCTTATGAACATTTTTCTTCTCACTAGATTTAGAACTTGAACTTGAAGAAGAAGGAGAAGAAGGAGGTGTTGATGGAGGTGAAGGAGGAATTTGAGGATGGTCCTCTTCCTCTTCACTTTTTCCCTTTGAAGTTTCACCCAAAAATGGTCTCTTCCGTTCCAGGTAATCCTCGTACAAAACTTTAACCATCTCCGATATAGCAAGGAATGTTTTCCGGAAGTCTTTCTCATCCTGAGAAATCCCTTCTTCCGATGCCATATTCTCGCTGTGAGAAGCTCTCTTTCTCAATCCAATTAATGGATTCTCTGCAACAAGCTCACCTTCACCACGCTGTATCTTTTCCCTGGTTAACATGCAAAACTCAAATCCAAACGTCAACTAGCTCTGATACAACTTGATCCGTGGGATCTTTTAATGACTATGGTTGAGTTTTAATTTTGCATGCGTTAATTAACCATTTGAGAAACTTAGTGAAAGAATGAGAAAAGAAGAGGAATTATTTCAGCCATATACACATATGCAGAGCTGAAATGAAATAATAGACAGCAAACCATAACACGCAGATTGATAACGGAGTTCGGCACAACTTTGCCTACGTCTCCGGGCCTTTGTCTCTGTGGGGGAGGCTTCCTTATTTCTGTTCAAAATCTCAAAACTACATCGCATTAGTGCCAATTGGATACAAGACTGATTTGGTCATGTTCTTCCAGATCTCAAGAACCCTGCAAAGAAAACGGCACGCAAAACGGACGTTTGGAGCTCCCAGAAATGGCCCGACAGTGTCTGCTCCTCAATAGCTTCCCTGCATAAAAATGGCTTTGGCTTGGCTTCTCTTCAGCATAACTCTGCTCTGACTACTTCCTCATGGCCTCAAATAGGCCTGGTTTATATAGATTTGAATTTGGTTGTTCATCTCCAACTTCCTCACAAAATTTGGGCTCCAAAAATGCCCAATATCTCCCAAAAATGGAGAAAATCAACTAATATCAGGCATAATATCTTTTAAAAATCCAAAAACTATATAATAAACCCACTTTTGTTAAAAATTAGGGATAAGCCCCCGAGGCCTTGGCGCGCGCCCTCTATTCGCGGTCACATGGCTTGATTTGGCCGAGCGCTAGCACATAGGCTAAGCGATGGCCCCCTGTCCTCGTGCTACCTCCCGGTTTTCTTGGCAACGGCATATGATCTCGGCTAGTAGTTGTAACCCCCGCGCCCGTTGTGTGGTAATGGTCCCGAGTCACATGGGACCACCCAGGAACCGAGGGCCAAACCCCTATCCGCTATAGTCCCCGCGCCATCGGTTATATGGAATGGTCGTATGGTGTGTTTGTGCCGAGGGCTGGGGCTAAGCCCCGGCCCTTTCCCCCGCTGACTAAACCTTGTAACAAATTCAAATACAAATATTGCCATATCATTTTTAAGTCATACCCATAGGGCGGGTGGTTATCCCAGCCCTGCCAGTCCATTGCCCCGGAGAGGAGGTCACGGGTTCGACCCCGGCCGATCCATACAAGTTTTGTACAAAACCATTAGCCAACCACAGGGTGCCACGTGGCAGCCCACAACTAGGCCACGTGGCACCTCAACAACCAACCACAAACTGCCACGCGTTAGTTGCTGATTGGTCCACGTGCCTGCCACCTGTCAAACTGTACGCCTGCCACGTCACTGCTCTGTCAGCCCTTCCGCGTCAGCTGCTAACGTCATCCCGTGCCACGTGTCACCCTTACAGTGGTGACACGTGTCACCCACGGATTGGCCCAACTGTCTTCCCGTACACCAAATCATCTTTCCATGTGTCACCTCCTGGAGCTGCCACATGTCACCTCCCGGTGTTGCCACATCAGCTGTACGGACGTACGGCCTGTACAGTCATCATGCCATGTGGCACTGTACGGACTGTACAGTCATCCCCTTTTTTTGCATGTTTGGATTTTCAGATAGAACATGATATCTTCTACATATGGAGCCCGTTTGACGAAGTAAATATACCACCGGAATCAGGAAGACGAGATGAATGCAATGGCGCTAGTTTCGTCGCATTCCAAGCACTTTCATTTTTGAGCACTTTTAACCCCTGTGTGTCCTAGTCGTATTAGATGTGACGAACATTAAGGGGGGGGGATATACACTCCTCATCATCCACTCCTAGAGTTATGGGTGGATTTTCGATGCCAAAGTTGGTCGTTTTATCAGCCTCGACATTATTACCACTAAGGAAATCAAAAAAATTTACCTTCAAGGTCCTCGAGAAGAGGTGGATTCTGTATATGACCCTTTTTAGACTCGTATTTTTTGGATCAGAACCCAGGATCATCATTCTTATGATCTTCTTTGAATCTCCTACTACGTTCAGAGTTTGAATTTTTCATTTCTTTTCCAATTGAATACCTTTTAGAAGGGAATAAGCTTCAACTTTATTGTTGGTTTCCTTCCCTAGATTCCAATAGAATTTCGAGATTATTTTCGAGATTATTTTTCCTCCAAGTTCGAAGAGAACCCGCCCCCATCCTCAATTTGGATGAGTTGGGTGAACACTTCATCCTGCAATCTTTCAATGAGATGGTGATGTTGTGAGAGAGTTTCTAGCTTGAAATTCATCGTGGAGTTGATTGCTCCTAGATGAATTCTCAATTGTTGGCACCCAAAACATTCCTTCTCTAAATCATGTTGTCCTTTTCCTACAACATAATCCATAGATTTCGTGGCCTTTAGTTCCTTGAGAAAATTCTTCCTGTCATCCATGCTTCTATCAAGGAGGCAACACTTGAGAAGAGTGTGGTGAGGGGGGGACGCACCAAATCCCAAGATTGAAAGGGGAATCAAAGATCCTGGTAATGGAAAGGGTAGGAGCTTCACCCTGGAAGAATCGAGATGGAAGACGAGGAGTAATGAGGATGCTCAAAGGTGATGGTGGATGAAGCCCAAAAGAAAAATCAAGGAAGGAGTAGAGGAAACAAACCAGAATTAACCCAGGGAGAGCTGAAGAAGACAACAATACTTGGGAGTCAGGTCGAGAGCATTTATTTATAACACCCCAAAACAAAAACATTGGAAAATGCATGACATACACTAACAGATAGAGAAAGACCCAATTCACATGATAATGAGAAGACCTAGGGAGTACTCAACTTCCTGGATCACTGTACTTTGATCCTTTGAAAACACAAACAAAGGTATGGAGTTGTCTTCAGCCAACGTCTCCACATTGTGTCATGCCTTCTACATGCTTGGTCCATCTAATCGAGAGATTTCATATGCCTTCTACCCACGAGTCCAGTTGTGCGAATGAAATTACCACCCATCACCATGATGGAGTGGGTGTACCATCTCCCGTCAAATCGATTTATCATCTGTCATGCCTTAAATCCTGCCATTTGCCTTCTCCACGTGTTGGATTGCATGAAATTTTTATGCTTCCACCTAAAAGCCCCAATGCAAGGTGGGTCCTAGTTATATTGGATGTGAAGAACATTAAGGGGGGGGCTATACACTCCTCATCATCCACTCCTAGAGTTCTGGGTGGATTTTCGATGGCCAAGTTGGCCATTTTATCATCCTCGACGTTATTACCTCTAAGGAAATGAAAAAAGTTTACCTTCAAGGTCCTCAAGAAGAGGCAGATTATATCTATGACCCTTTTTAGACTCGTATTTTTTGGATCAGAACCCAGGATCATCATTCTTATGATCTTCTTCGAATCTCCTACTATGTTAAGAGTTTGAATTTTTCTTTTCTTTTCTAATTGAATACCTTTTAGAAGGGCATAAGCTTCAACTTTATTTTTGGTTTCCTTCCCCAGATTCCAATAGAATTTTGAGATTATTTTTCCTCTAGGTTCGAAGAGAACCCTCCCCCATTCTCAATTTAGATGTGTTGGGTGAACACTTCATCCTGTAATATTTCAATGAGATGGTGATGTTGTGAGAGAGTTTCTAGCTCGAAAGTCATCGTGGAGTTGATTTCTCCTAGATTAATTTTCAATCGTTGGCACCCAAAACATTCCTTCTCTAAATATTGTTGTCCTTTCCCTGCAACATAATCCATAGAGACTGTGACCCTTAGGGCCTTGATAAATTCTTCCTGTTATCCATACTTCTAACAGGGAGGAGACACTTGAGAAGAGTGGGGCAAAGGGGGGATGCACCAAATCCTGAGATTGAAAAGGGAATCAAAGATCCTGGGAATGGAAAGAGTAGGATCTTTGCCATGGAAGAATTGGGATGGAAGACGAGGAGAAATGAGGAGGCTTAGAGGTGATGGTGGATGAAGCCCAAAAGAAAAATCAAGGAAGGAGCAGAAGAAACAAACAAGAATTAACCCAGGGAGAGCTCAAGAAGACAACAATACTTGGGAGTCAGGTAGAGAGCGTTGATTTATAACCCCCCAAAACACAAACATTGGAAAATGCATGACATACTCTAATAGACAGAGGAAGACCCAATTCACATGATAATGAGAAGACCTGGGAAGTACTCGGCTTTCCTGAATCATTGTACTTTGAACCTTCGAAAAACCAAACAAAGGTCTGGAGTTGTCATAATCCAAACGTCTCCACATTGTGTTGTGTCTTCTACATGCTCGGTCCATCTGATCTAGATATTTCATCTACCTTCTACCCACGAGTTCAGTTATGCGAATGAAATTACCACCCCTCACCATGATGGAGTGGGTGTACCATATCCCGTCAAATAAATTTATCACGTGTCATGCGTTAACTCCTTCCATCTGCCTTCTCCACATTTTGGATTGCATGCAAGTTCTATTCTTTCCACCTGAAAGACCTAACGCGAGGTGGGTCCTGGTCGTATTGTATGCGACGAACATTAAGGGGGGGGGATATACACTCCTCATCATCCACTCCTAGAGTTCTGGGTGGCTTTCCAATGGCCAAGTTGTCCATTTTATCAGCCTCAACGTTATTACCTCTAAGGACATGAAAAAAAATTACCTTCAAGGTCCTAGAGAAGAGGCGAATTCTATCTATGAACCTTTTTAGACTCGTATTTTTTGGATCAGAACCCAGGATCATCATTCTTATGATCTTCTTCAAATCTCCTACTATGTTCATAGTTTGAATTTTTCGTTTCTTTTCCAATTGAATAACTTTTATAAGGGCATAAGCTTCATCTTTATTGTTGGTTTCCTTCCATAGATTCTAGTAGAATTTTGGGATTATTTTTCCTCCAGGTTAGAAGAGAACCCGCACCTGCCTCCCCTGGGTTTCCTTTAAAATCTCCATTAAATCACAGAGAGTTTTTTGGCTGAATTAGGATCCAATGGTCAAAGTTGAAGGAAGAAGAATGAAGCTGCCAGCAAGATCGTTGAAAATAATAGGGACTAAGTGAAGGATGAAGATTGAATTTCGATATCCAAGATTTCTCAGAAGTGTTCCAATTATTCAGATCCTCTATGCTGAGTTTTTTTATGTTCATTACCTTTATCAATTGGGATATTTCCTTACTAATTGCAACAATTTGAGGTTGATACCTTTTATCCTAAAATATCAATCTATTCCTGGCTAGCCAAATATGCCAGCACACAAATTTGGGAAGGGATTTCCACAACCTTTTGAAAATTGGATTTACATGAAAGGATCCTTGGTAATATCTTTCCCACTGACCCAAACAAGAACTATAATTAGAGGGCCATCTTACCTGGTGGGTCATTTCTATGTACATTGATTCCCAGACTTTTGAAGAGAAGGAACACTCCCAAAAGAGATGTTGTCTTGATTCCTGATTTCTTTGGAAGAGAGCACATGTGAAAGGACCGTGGAGTCCTCTTTTCATCAAATTTTCTCTCGCTAATATTTTTCTAGGAGATAGAATCCATATGAAGATGTTTATTTTAAGGAGGGCATCTAAATTCCATATTTTTTCCATCTAGCTGAATTGAGGAGATTCCATGAGTTGGCAAGTAAGGTTTTGTATCCTTGTTTCACTATGTATCCAGTAGGTCCCCATCCACGACTATCCTGGATGTCATGATGTATAGGGGATGCCCCTTTGAGAAGGCAAATCAACAGATGTACTTGGCTCTTCAAATGGATGAGGAAGTCTCCTAGTCTCCATTCCTTCCAGGAGCCATCTTTGTTCCAATAAGAGTTATCAAAAAGAGTAGTTTTGTGCTTTGAAATCATCTGTCTTTTCAAATTGACAATCTCTTCTTCTCAGGATATGAGACAAGATCCCAAGATGGTAAATTGCCAGAACCTAATTAGTTTTCCATTTCCTAGAATCCATGAGAGGTTTTCTTTAAAAAGGGAATTGAGGCTCGAAAATTTTTCCAAATCTATGAAGTAGGCTGACTTTCTGGGATAGCGTCCAAGCATATTTTTCTAGCACCCAAGTTGTATTTTTTTATTATGGTTGATTTCCACCATTCCTTTCAACCTTTCATTAGTCTCCAAAGTGGCTTGGTTCCCATAGCTCTATTAACCACTTCCAGATCTTTGATTCCAAGCCCCCCACTGGCTTTAGGAGAGGAGACTATATTATAGTTTACTAAGTGAAATTTTTTGGCGTTGGACTTTCCTCCTTGCCAGAGAAATTTTTTAATGAGTTGAGCCATATCTTTCATAGCACCCTTGGGTGCCAAGAGGAAAGAGAATTGAAAGAGGGGAAAAGAGGATAGAAATTATTTAATTAGAACCACATGCCCAGCTAGATTGAGCCACATTTTCCCCCAAGAATCCATCTTTTCTCTAACTTTCTGAAGAATTATTTTCCAATATTCTCCTGGAAGCAACTTTAAGCACATAGGGAGGCCAAGTTACTTAAAGGTTTTCCATTAATTTTAGATAGAAAAACCGAGGATTTGAGAAATACCTATAAGATTGTGATCTAAGACATTCCACACATAGATTTGTCTTTTGACCTTATTCATAATGTTGATGAATGCATCTATGTGAGACATTCTCCAGCTTACAAACCTGTGAGGTGTGGATCATTGCAACTAAGTGAGTCTTTCATCATTGCAACTAAGTGAGTCTTTCTCTCAGCTTACAAACCTGAGAGAAAGACCTTAAGAATGGTACGTGGTTCCTGCCTAAGATGGATCTAGGAACATAGAGATGACCTCCTCCATTCAGAAAGTGAGAAGAACTCCAGATGATTATCCAGTGGGAAAGGTAATCTGTTGAGTTAGACGTGCCTGTGGCTGAGCACAAGGTGAACGTGTGAAATTCCAAAGTGTTGGGGGCATCATCATATGAACATAAATTAAGATGATGTATTAGCCTCCTCTGAGCATCAGAGTTGACGAGAAGACTCCGGATGATTCTCCTATGTGAGGCAGTAAGAAAGAAGATATGTAGAGTGGGTGTGCCTGTGGACGAGCACATGTGAGAGTGTGAAGATCGGGTTCCTCTGTGTAATGCAGTGAACCAGAGATATGACATCCCTATGGATGTGCCTCTAGTGGATGAGCACTATTGGGTGTATCATATCCTTTGCTATATATTTTTCAAGAGTCATACATGCATGCAACCCTAATAGTTATGTAAAGGGTACAGGTCGGCCCCACCTTAATATGAGTAATAATAAATGTAAAAGATAATTAATCTGGCTAATATTAATTACAATAATTATAATTATAATTATATTGATAATATGACTTAGAAAAGGTCGGCCCTGTTGAGCCAATACACACTTCAGTTGATAGGACAAGTCTAATATAAGTAAAGGAATATTCCCCATTGTGGAAACATATCCTTCTTGTGCGTTTTGGAAATTTTAGCAAGTACACTTCTTTGGTAAAAGGTGCACACCTCTCTTGGGTGCTAGATTTCTAGGGTTTGAGCACCCTCTTGTCTTCTAGGTATTTCTTGGTGGTGAAGGTATTTCTCTTGAAGAATAGAGCAAATTATTTGGTTGGGTTTTCTTCCCTTGTTGAGAAGGGTTTCCCAGGATACATTTTGTGTTCTTGTGCATGGTGCTTCTTCTTGTGATCTTGGTTGTTGCAGCATTTATGGTTATGGTTAAATGAAAAAATGGAATGAACTTCATGATTAACCTAACATATTAAAAAATAAACATGGTATCAGAGCATAGGTCTTGAATAACCCATTGCTCAAGCATCAACCAGTCTCCTCTCTTCTCTGCAGAGTCGTATGACCCTCCTTGGGTTTTCAGAAAATCTCTACTGCCTTCCTTTATGAGGTGTTTCATCCCTTAAACACTTGAAAGTTGGGGATAATTTTGGCATAGGAGAGTACGGCCTCCTCCAGCGCATCTCCAGAGACTCTCAGAGTGACGTTCTAAGCATTTTGAAATTTTGGCCCCAGGGTTTCGCCAATTTCTGCAGAAATTTCAAAATTAGGGTTTCTACAAACTCATTGAAGGAGCTCTTCAGCTCACCAGTGCTCTCCTATATTTCAAAGGCTTATTTTTGGTATTCATAAGTCCAATAAAACCTAAAATTGCTAGCCTAGCCTAGCTGTTAGGTTTTCTAGCCTAGTTGACAAAGGATTGTGAAGAATCTAAAATTATGATGAACAAAAACTATGGTGGAAGATAAGCTTGATGAATCAAGAAACTTCAAAGTTCTTGAAAGACAAGACTTCAGAGGAAGACTCATTGTGGGTAATACAAAAGGGTTTACTAGAGATAGATATCAATGAATGGAAGGAAGATGACGTTAGGACAAGGAATCCAATCACATACTCAAAACCCTTAAATTGAAGGGTCGGCTTCAAAATAACAAAGATGAAAAAAGGTGACACCGTGACTATCTTCTTCATAAATATCTCAGAGGATAGAGATCATCCAAGATCCATTGGAGAAATCATATTAGCATCCTCAGATAGTTTAACAAGGAAATGAAGATGTTTATCCTCCAAAGGGAGCCACTTGACTTAGAAGGAGTCAAAACTATTTGAGAAAGAGGAAGAATAGAACCATCATTGAGGAAACCAATGAAATAATGCATGATCAGACTCCTTCTATGATTCTATGGGAAGAAACATGAATGAAACAATATATGTTTAGAACAAGATTCTTCTCCGGACTTTGAAAAACAAAACTCCCGAAGAAGCCTCCACCAAAGTGAAGCCTGAGATTGAACACTTCAGGATATTTGGGTGCCCAGTGTATTTTCATGTACCCAAAAAGAACAAGTCCAATCTATATCCCTTAGAAAGAAAGGATATAGTGAATCTTAAAAGACATTCCAGATCGACATCTCTAGTCAGAGACAGATTGAGATAAGAAAAAAAGTTGTCCTTGAAGAAGAGATAGTCTTTCAAAGACCCAGAGAATCTCAGATGGAGATTAATAGTGAGACAATACCTTCTCCCCCTTCATCAATCCAGAGGGAGACATACATTATTCTAGTTGATCCAGTTTCTCTAGTTCATATGTTCAGATATATTGCAGTAGGGCATAAAAGGCCTACCTAGACTCACTCTGCAAGAGGCAGAGAAACATACAAGCCTCTCAAGGCACATCCCGAGAAAGAGAAAGAGATTTTCAAGCTATCCTTTAGTCATGAGCCACTTCATTGATGTTGAGCCTCCTTGTCCTAGAGAAGCAACAAGAGAACAGGTATGAAAAGATGCCATAACATAAGAATACCAATATATCTTAAAGAATGATGTATAAGATATTATTTAGGGACTAGAAGGGAAGTCTGTGGTAACTTCCAAGTGGATCTATAAGATCAAGAATGCAACTGATGGAAGTGTTGAGAAATACAAAACGAGATCTATAGCCAGAGGTTTATCATAAACAGAGGGAGTTTTCTATGATGAGACACTTAACCCAGTGAACCTGATACACTTCCATCTGTACTACCATCCATGAGTTGGAAACTATATCAGATAGATATATTCTTGATGAGTTTGGATTTCAGAAAGAGTGTTGCTTATCCAAACCTATATCATTGCAGTGTTGGTGACGAGATCCTGATCCTGATGACTTATTCATAAATCGTTTTTGGTTGATACAAGTAATCCTTGACTTCTGAATTCGAGATGAAGAATCCGAGTATGATGCACTACTTCTTGGGACAAGAAGTATGATAGAGGACCAATAAGATTATCCTGAGTCAAGGAAAATATACAGTGAAAATATTAAAGAAGTTCAGTATGACAGAATGGAAAATCCACCGTGATGGATTTAAAGAATAAGATTGATGATTATTCTGACGAGACTGATCCACATTTGATTGGGTAACTAATGTATATGGTTAACACCAGACTTGATTCATGCCATGCAGTGAATGTGCCTAGTCATTTCATGAGTCAACCGAGACTGAATTACTAGACAACAGCAAAACATGTATTGAGATATATACGAGGCACAATTGGATATGGCCTGAGATATGTCTCCAGTATGAACTTGATTTTGCAGGATATGTCGATTCAGATTGAGAAGAAAGTACAGTGAATCAGAAAAGCACATCCAGTTGATGTTCTATCGTGAAGTTTTCCATGGTTTCCTAATGCAGAAGGAAACAAAACTTTGTAACCTTGAGTACCATAGAGGCAGAGTATATAGCATTGAGTGTGCGAAGAAATGTGGCTTCACAAGCTTCTAACAGATTTACTTGACCATGAGATGGATCCTATGATGATAACCAAGAACCGTGAGTAAAGCTCCTTGAGAACCCAGTGTTTCCTGATGAATCGAAATACGATGAGATGAAATGTCCTTATATTATAGATATGATGTAGAGGAACATCGTACAAATGTAGTACCTTCCTACACATGAGTAGATTGCAGATATCTTCACCAAATTAACTTCGTGAAGAATAACTCCCTAGTTGAGAGGGAGTGTCGATGACTCCAGCCAAGACAAAATTCAAAATACATCTGTGTGAGACTTGGAATGATAAATAATGCCTCCCTAGCTGAGAGTGAGTGTTCATGAATGCAACTATGTGAGACATTCTCCAGCTTACAAACCTGTGAGGTGTGGATCATTGCAGCTATGTGAGTCTTTCTCTCAGCTTACAAACCTGAGAGAAAGCCTCTAAGAATGGTACGTGGTTCCTGCCTGAGACAGAGCTAGGAACATAGAGATGACCTCCTCCATTCAGAGAGTGAGAAGAACTCCAGATAATTATCCAGTGGAAAATGCAATATGTTGAGCTAGACATGCCTATGGTTGAGCACAAGGTGAACATGTGAAATCCCAAAGTGTTGGGTGCATCGTCATGTGAACAGAAATGAAGATGACGTATTAGCCTCCTCTGAGTAGCAGAGTTGATGAGAAGACTCTATATGATTCTTCTGTGTGAGGCAGTGAGAAATAAGATCTGTAGAGTGGAAGTGCTTGTGGACAAGCACAGGTGAACGTGTGAAGATCTGGTTCCTCTGTGTAATGCAGTGAACTAGAGATATGACATCCCTATGGATGTGCCCCTAGTGGATGAGAACTAGTGGGTGTATCAAATCCTTTTCTATATATTGTTCAATAGTCAAACCTGCCTGTAACCCTAATTGTTATGTAAAGGGTACAGGTCAGACCCACCTTAATATGAGTAATAATAAATGTAAAAGATAATTAATCTGGCTAATATTAATTATAATAATAATAATAATATGACTTAGAAAAGTTTGGCCCTATTGAGCTAATAGACACTTCAGTTGATAGGAAAAGTCTAATATAATTAAAGGAAGATTCCCCATTATGGAAACATATCCTTCTTGTGTGTTTTGGAAATTTCAGCAAGTACACTTCTTTGGTAAAAGGTGTGCACCTCTCTTGGGCACTAGATTTATAGGGTTTGATCACCCTCTTGTGTGCTAGGTATTTCTTGGTGGTGAAGGTCTTTCTCTTGAAGAATATAGCAAAGGAGTTGGTTGGGTTTTCTTCCCTTGTTGAGACAGGTTTCCCAGGATACATTTTGTGTTCTTGTGCATGGTGCTTCTTCTTGTGATCTTGGTTGCTGCAACATTTATGGTTATGGTTAAATGACAAAATGGAATGAACTTCATGCTTAATCTAACATATTGGAAAATCAACACACAAGACCTCCCGAAGCTAAGAGGAAGATGTCCATGACCTACTTTATTCTTCTTTCCATGACTTTAGAGGCTCCACTTAATAAGATCATATCATCAACGAATTGGGAGTGATTGATTCTCTTTACCCCTTGAGCTATTTTGAGACCAGGAATTGTTCCATTTGTGAATTCCAATTATAGTCTTATGTTAAGATATTATGCCATGAGAACATATAAAAGGGGGCAAAGAGGGCATCTATGTATTAAACGTCTAGAGGCCTTAAAGAAGGAGGTTGCTGTTACACATTATTTTCGTCATCCCTATGACCGTTGATGATGTAAACCTATTTGTTGCCTTCAGAGGGGTCAGTGGCCTGAGTTCCTGAAGAGAGAAGGGAGAAGAACTTTTCCTGAGAAAAGAAGTTGCATTTTCCTTTGTAAAAATCCTATAAAAAAGGAAGTTCGCAGGCTGCATTATAGCTAGGGTGAAAGAATACCTGATTCTCACAGGATGCACCATAGCTGGGTTGCAAGAGGTTCGCAGGTTGCTCTATAGGAAGGGTGAGAGAATGCTTACACGTGGGAAAAATGAGCGTTTTCTCGAATCTTCTAGAAGGAGAAACTTCCATGGTGAGGTGGCATCCGAATGGTTTGGATCTTACTTGCTTTCATGATTTAGTGGGATCATCCTAACCTCCTCACCTTATCCTCTTCAACTTATAAAAGGAGAGGAGCTCTCATGGAGAAAGTTAGCTTTTGGGATTAGCTTAAGTTGGATTTGGCT
This sequence comes from Picea engelmannii, assembly GCA_009831015.1. Classification (NCBI taxonomy): domain Eukaryota; kingdom Viridiplantae; phylum Streptophyta; class Pinopsida; order Pinales; family Pinaceae; genus Picea; species Picea engelmannii. Next base: position 527,665 of record ML782545.1, on the reverse strand, counting down.
TGGAATTATTAGCTTGGGTGGAGTGTCTTTGAGTTTTTCCTTTGTCAAGATAGATTGTGAATATTATCAGATCTGTGCTCTCAGAATTCTTGGAATGGAAGTGTGTGGGGAACGAAGGATAGTTGGAAGGGATCTTACGACATCAAGGCCACAGTTGTAATCTCTCTTTCACATTTAATATGATACAATAATATGATTCTTTCCTATAAAGTTTGTTGTGTTTTATTGTATGATTCCTTGATCACATACATAGGTTTATATTGAGTTTATGCTATTACTATCACATTGGTTGGTTCTGTTCTTTTGCAGGTTCATCATTGTATGAGCGTTGGAACGGAGCTAAGATGGTGATGGCGAGAGAAAGTGGCATTTAAATGGTATGTCACCTGTTGTTCCTGAGTTTATACTTTAAGGCTCTAAACTATACCGTCAAGGCATCCAAAAAAGGTAGAGATAATTAATGGGTAAAAAGAAAAAGTTTAAAGGAAACTGAGATCACGGTTGGTTCCTTAACTGTCTTTGTCTAGCTTCCCATTATTCTTGAATGCTAATATCCCTTTCAATTGCAGCCCATGATCTTTCAAGTTCTACCCGTGTATTTGTTGTCTGTAGGATGGTATTGAATAGGTTAAACGAAATTCTCGTTTGATATGATAGACTGGGTTGTATATTGGGTTGTCTGGTAACTGGAACAGACATGAAAGCTGAGGGTTTCTTTTTTGTAAATCAAGAATATTTTCGAGGGTCGCAAATTTCTGGTTCAAAATTATAAAAATAGAACTTCCAAATTATGAATTAATAGTATAACAGAAATAAAGGCCTTTCCTAGTGTCTGAGTCAAATTTAAAGGAGACAGTGGACAGAATGAAGAAAAAGGAAACATGTAGTTGTATAAAAAAAATGAGGCATCAATTTAAGAAGAATCTCATTTCAAGTTAATACAAGAAAAGGGATGATAACTTTGCAGAAGCATACAGTTTCAAAGTCCCAAAACGTTTATACGTCTTATATCTGTTGAAAGCTGATACAGAGGAAAAACTACAAACGATTAGATAATCTGACTATTTCAATTACTATAATAGAAATTACCATATGAAACACTTCAAACGAAAGTATGAAATAAAAATAGAATGACAGAGAAACACATAACTCAGGCTTGACCAGATCTGGAATCTTCAATCTATATTGTATTAATTCAGGCAAAACGAAGTTATCTCTTTACAATTTCCTCCAGAAAAAGCCTTTTCTTAGTCATGAAAAATTACATTTATACAAAACCACCAATCTTAGGACGATTGGTGATTTCCGAACTCTTAGAAACTAACTATTTGTTAAGAAATAGATCCAAAACCGTTTTCATGATCTTCTTCATTTTTCTATTTTCTTGGAAGTAGAACTCTTCCAAATAATACCTTTACTTTGTTGATGACTCTCCTTCTTTTGATTCGATACATTTAATGCATTTCTCCAGGAATTGTGTAAAATTTCTGGGGGGTTCTGGAAAATCTCTTGCCTCGAATAGATAAACCTTTCTCTGAATCTTAGAAAGACGGTCATCAACTCCTTTATCTGTAAACTTTATTGATTGCAGCTTTAAGTTAGGCTCAACTAACAACCTGTCCACTAGGGTGACATCGATTTTTCCTAGTTGTGAAATTTCCATTTGGATTTCACTCAAATTTTCCCTAAAATTTAATTGATGTCTTACAATATTTGATTTGTCCCAAAAGTCCTGTACACTGACCTTTTCCAATATCTAATGACCCTTTGTCTAGAAGATCAAAAACTTCTCCACAGTCATCTCTGATTTCTTTGGTTATTCTTTTGCTTTTAGTTATGTTGGTTTCCCATAGCTTGAGCATGATGTCACCTCTGATTTACTTTGTGGCTAATACTTTCCTAGTTTCGGATACCTCTTCACCTGTCGAATATATAATTGCCTTTTGGAGAGTAATCCTCACTGCTTTGGCTTCTTTTTCTCTTAGGATAATATTTTCAAAGGCATTATCTACTTCTTGAAAGTAATTCTAAATAATTTCTATCTTGGAAATCAATTTCTGTTGTTCAATTTCTATTTTTGAATGCACTTCCAGTGACTGGGCCTAGAAAGCTTTTAAGTCTATAATCTGATCTTCCATTGATATTAATCTATCCTGCAACTTTTCTGCGTGCTCCTTTTGCTGAGTAATCTGTAGCTGATTTGTTTGTATTTCCTGGCTCATTTCGTCCAAACTCGCTTTGAGCAATTGAACCTCTAACCTTTCGGCAGCCCTTGTTTGCTCCAAACTTTTACTCATTTCTTCTCTAATGCTTTCCTCAGCATTCTTTAATTGCTCTCGCAATTGTGCTATGATTTTATCACTCTTCTTTATCCTTGCTATGATTTTTCCCATGGTAAAAAAGTTTGTTGTTGCCATGGCTCCCATGGAACCTGCTACCTCTGTAGCGAAATCTTCTTCCTCCAAATTTTGTCCGTCTATCAGGACTTTATTTTTTTTAACCATGTTCCCCTCCCTCTTATGCATCTCCTGTTTCAAGACCGCCTTCCTTTTTCTACTGAAAAAATAATTGGAAGGATGAATCTCATCTATGGGAATGGAGGTAAGGTCATCAACAAAATGAGCTCTCATATGTGGCAGTCCAAAAGTGGACTGTAAGGGAGTTAAGGAGGCTATGGGACTCCCTAGATCCATAGATCATTTCCCTCCTGCTGCCTTAGCCATGTTGACATCAACCTTTGGTGATGAAGTGGGAGTAGGCTTACCAGACTTGGGAGGTCTCCCTGATCTTTTCTCTACTTCGGTCTTTTTTCTTGGTGGAGGCCTTTCCGCATCCTGTAGGGCCTTTTTGGGATTTCCCTTCTTTTGTGCTTCTTGTTAGAAACCTAGTGGAACACTTTCTTGCTCCTGGGGGAGGGTAATTTCTTCCCCTTGAATTACTTGGGGCAGAGCACTTCGTCGATGCTTCTGAAAGGTCCGAAAGCTGACTTGCAGGTCGGACGACAGTGTCTATACTCTTTCCAACACTTCTTGATAAGATTTGGGCCCTTTGAACACGTCGTCCCAAGGGGACTCCTCATGTTCATAGGCTTTCATATTGCAGTGTATCAAGTGTTTATTTACCAATTAATAAGGGTCATGCCTTTTGTACTCAATATTTACCAATTTAATTTCTTCGAGTGCTTCTGCTTCCACCCTAGAATGTCCCAAATTTAGTAATGAAAATTTCCCGATGTGCACAGGGAAGATTGGCCAAGAATTCTTTTGAGCCACCTTTAGCTCTATTCCAATACCGCCTTTTACTATTTGGTGTGCCACTTCCCTACACACTAGTCTATCCGGAAGGAATTTTGAAAGCGCGTGAGGGGGGATTGAGCACCCATAAACCCTGATGTAGGAGAAGCTTTCTTAAATGAACCAGTCTACTATTTGCTTGAGGTTATTTGAAACTTCTTCAGAAATGCGAGGAGGGTCACAGGCGAAAAACATTTTATGCATGGGTATCACCACGAAATGGCAAATTTCGTAAAACGAATTTTTTGCATTTTCTTCCCACAGCTCAGAGTGATATTCGTGAATGGGTTCAGGGAAGGTTATGCTCCAACTCCAATTCATCAGGGGAAATGGAGTCATAAAACAAATTGCATCCATGAGGTATGATGACATGTAGAAGGCCACTAGTTGACCTCGGGCTCTTACAGCTCTGTAATTTGAAACCTCTTTGGTTATATTATCAGATAAAATCTTGTCCCAGTTGAAACTATATCCTTCTGATGCTTCTTCTAAAAACGGCACCCATTCTACGGGGAAATGACAGGGATTATTTTTTCCGAAGAGTCTGCACAGCATCATGGCTACATAAACCATGTAGTCATTCAAAGAGGTTGTGGCATAAATTCTGTGGGTATCGGCCCTAAATTTTGATGGAAATCTCCACCAACCTTTGATTAAATCAGGGTAAGTTTGGTCTACCTCAGTGCATTCCTTTCTCTAGAATTCCGCTATAAATTCGGCATTGTAAATGAAATTAGGATTGGGTGAGAGTTTGTACATAACCTGGATATGTTCAGGTCTGAATGAGCCAATAATGGCTCCTTGATCATTCAAAATGCTTCTCGTCAGAATATCAACCTTGTCCAAAGCCCAAATGACCATGTCATTGTATGCCATGAGCCGTGGGTGTGTTGCAATTTTGTGAAGCTCTGATTCTGCTATGTCCCGAAGGTGATTCTCGGAATCGCTAGGGGAATTTTTCATCTCGTTGTCCATATTTTCATAAATCTGTCTCCATGATTTAATTGAGTCAATAGCATGTGGTGTGGTGTCTGATATGACATCTCCCTCTGGGATGGAAATCTCAATTGTATCTTCACTCTTCTTGGGTCCCTTCTTTGGTGCCATGACTCTGTATTGGAAAGAAAACCTGTCACGGAAGAGAGGTGTGAAAGCTCGGCTGTATTATCCTATTTCTGATAGAAAAAGAGAGAATAAGATTCAAAACAAAGACCTCTAGTTTTCTTTTAACTCATTTTATGGTGAAAGTACTGACGCAACTGTCAAGAATTTAATACTTTTAATGTGGAGAATATCTCTGAGATACGCATTTGTGTCGCAGAAATCATGATCTATCCGCTATTAATGTGGTCGTATTTCGAAAATTCTAAAATCAACATTCAAAAAAACTTCTTTTGACGGAGGTCGAAAAGAAAGTACTTAAGAAGTTTAATTACCATTAAATGTATGTTTTTTTTTTTTAAAAGAAGTTAGTTCTCTTTAAAATTCGGTACTGAGTCATGGCTTCACGTTTCAGGGTTTCGGGGATCACGGTTACATGATGTATGTCAACACTAAACCCCGAATCCCGAAATCGCGATGAGAACAGTTTTTAAGCCTTAACTTCGGTATTGAGTCACGACTTCGTGTTTCGGGGTTTTGAGGATCGCGGCTATATGAGGTATGTCACCACTAAACCCCGAATCTTGAAATCGCGATGAGGATAGTTTTAAATTAATCAGGATTAAGATTGATTTTCACTTCTTTCGGGAAATCGCGAATCGAGATTTTGCGATTCAAAATGTATTGAAGAGATGTTGTTCTGAGTAAACCCTGAATCCCGAAAGGTTAAAAAGATGGTTAATTAACTTCTTTAGGGTTTTAAATTATTGCGACTTAAAGTACTTTACAGAACGTGCATCTAGACTTTAATAACATTTGAGCTTCTTGTCTTTAATTATAATGAAGAAATGAAATCATTTCGGGACTTCGATATCGGTCTTTTGGACTGATAGCGAGGATTATACCTTATGAAAAAACGAATCCCGAAAGAGAAGAGTTTTAGTTTTTAAAGGTGAAAATTTTTCAAAACTAGCTTCAACATCACCCATCCCTCTTTAGTTAGTAAATTCAATATTTAAAACTTAAGGAAAGCATCATGTTCTGGTGTGTTTTGTTCTAGATCTAGGTGGATCTAGGGAAATCAGTTAGTGCCCGCACCTACCAATTTATCCTATAACAAAATTGGCGACTCCAATGGGGAACGAATTGTTTCCTAGTTAGTCTAGTTTCCCTTGCTTTGATTGCTTGATTTATGGTCTCTGAGTCTATGGGAGATCCATCCAGACTCTCTAGATCTAAAAGTTCACTCAAAATTTTTGTCCTTTTTCCAAACTTTTCTTGATTACAAACCTTCTCGCACTGTACCTCTCTATGGCCTGCGAGAATCATTGATGTTCGCACCCTACTGTTCAGTTCAGTGCGACCTTCTCACACCCTGCCTATATCTAGACTGCGAGAATCCCTAATTATCGCACTGTAACCCACTACCAGGCTGCAAACTCATTTGAAAAAGTTTTGGATTAGGTCTTCCTGTCTTTTTGATGCCCAGTTTTTCCTTGATCAGCTGGATTGAACTTTTGGAGCCTATATTGATCTGTTTACAGTCTGCTTGAAATTCTTTGAGTTGCTTTTAGCCATCTTTGCTTTTTTTGGTTTTGAAGGATTAGTCTCTTGATTTGAGTGTCTTTCGATTACAAAGCGTATGTTTTCTTTAGAATTGTTTAGGGAAAGATCAGATTTCTTCTGAATAGTTCGCTTTAAAAGAAAACTTTTAGTTTGGGTTTCTTTATTTTAAGAAAGTTCATTATTGCTTTTAGTGAAATTTTTGAAACAAAAATATTTAATTTCTTGATTTATATTAGATTGGGGGCATCCTTGCATTTGAAGTAGCGAAATTGCATGATTCTTGGCATTTTTTGGTCTTAAATTCTGGAAAAAAAAATCCCCCTCATGGCTAGGGGGGGCATGAATAATGTATTGGTGTACAGTCTCTTTGTATCATTTCTTGAAAGTATTGATATTGACGGGTTTTAAATTTTTGGACATCGTGCATATGGGAATGATAAAAAAATTCTCCTTCTCGTAGCATAGCTTTCATCGAAATGAAAAGATTGCATCTTCATCTCTTTGCATAACTTTCGAGTCAGTCAAAACACCATATTGTCCACGCCATTTTCCTTTTG
>ML782545.1:467278-487591 GCA_009831015.1 Picea engelmannii | reverse complement strand
ATCTCAAAAAACCTTCATTTAGGCCCTCAAAATGGCCCCGGAAGTTAAAACCTGCTAAAAATAGTAAATTGCCAAAATTGCCAGAAAATTGTTTTGAGCCAGTCGGAAAAGGTGGGTGGCCACCGATATCCACCTGGATCAAGAGGAGTTCCTAGACTAGTATTAAATTACAAACCCCTCAATAAAATATTATCAGATGATACATATCCCATTCCAAACAAAAGCAGTCTTGTGACCAGAATTGCAGGTGCAAAGATTTTTTCAAAGTTTGACTTAAAATCTGGATTTTGGCAAGTAGCTATTAATGAAAAGAATAAATTTAAAAATGCTTTTAATGTCCCTGCTAGGCATTATGAATGGAATGTGATGCCCTTCGGATTAAAAAATGCCCCTGCAAAATTCCAAAGGGTTATGGATGATACTCTCAAGCCATACTTTGATTGGCTCATTGTTTATATTGATGATATTCTTGTTTTCTCTTCATCCATAGATCAACATTTTAAGCATCTGAAGAATCTTCTGCAAGTCATTAAGCAAGCTGGCTTGGTTTTATCCAAGAAAAAGATTAAGCTTTTTCAAACACAGATCAAGTTTCTTGGTCATACTATTGATAATGGCCAAATTACTCTGCAAACTCATGCTGTTGAATTTGCAGATAAATTTGCAGATAAGATTCTTGATAAGACACAGCTACAAAGGTTATTAGGAAGTTTAAATTACATAAGCCATTTTTTAAAAAAATGTGCACAAGATAGAAAACTTCTTAATGATAGATTGAAGAAAGAACCAAGTCCTTGGACAGAGGCACATACTCAAGCTGTGAAAAATATTAAGGCCAAAGTCAAGAATCTTCCAATTCTACATATCTCTGATGACAATCTCCCAAAGGTAGTAGAAACTGATGCTAGTAACATTGGCTGGGGAGCAGTATTAAAACAAGTCAGGGATAAAGGAAAAGAAGAGGTTATTCAATTTGCCTCTGGATTATGGCAGGCAGCTAAAAAGAATTATTCTACTCTAGATAAAGAAATTAAAGCTGCTTTGAATTCCATACATAAATTTGAGATTTATTTGATCTATAAAAAATTTCTTCTAAGGACTGATGATGCAACCATGAATAAGGTCCTTAATAAAGAGTTGAAAAATCCTGGAGATTCCAAATTTGCTAGATGGTAGGCTCTTTTTAGAAACTTTGATTTTTCTATAGAGCATATTAAAGGAGCAAATAATTCTATTCCAGATTTCTTGAGTAGAGAGCATCTATAGAATCTTTGTTTACTAATCTATGTGCAGCTCAGAGAAGGATCAGAACAAGTAATAGATACCCCTGACTCTTTAAGATGGGAATCTTATACAGAAGATTGGGTACCTCGATGGGAATTAAGAAGTACACAAATTCTTTCTCAAACAACTCAAGTTTCTTATTCGAGTTTAGTCCATGAGGTTAGAGGAAGAAGAATATCAAATATTTTGGCTCCCATAGCTACTCAAGTTAATGAAAAAGCATCCCAAGCTCAATATGCTTTATCAGAACTTTTCCATGATATAACATTAATCTGGGATATAAGAAATAATGAAGGAAATAATCAACAATATTTCTGTCTAAATAGACCCAGATTACTATCTCATTGGCCTGAAAGAAATCCTGACATCATCTTTCCAGAAACTAGCTTAACCTATCATGAATATAGAAGGTTATGGTGGGAATTTTCTCAACAAGAAGACACTTTAATTATGGTTAAATTTTGAAGTGTTAACTTTGCAACTTCAGGAAGACCACCAATCTGGATTCTCCACACGAACAACTTTCTCAAGGGCCTCCTCTGTCAGACAATGAAGCTTGACTTAATAGAAATCTTGTCTCATGTGCAATCTCCTCTCACCATCTGGTCTTCTAGTCTCTGCTACTCCCGTTAGGACCAATATCGTCGGGTTTACCGCTTTACTCTGTCTGAATTATGAACCCCACCACCCGAAGTCCATCGGGCTCTTGCAGTTTTATATGAACCCTATAGACGGTTTTCAACGAATCGATGCAGCTACAACTGTCCTTTCACGGCCTCCTTGCCTTAGCGGGACTTACTACCACTGCTCGGCAGACGCTTTACACCAAACTACCAGTGAACCTTATTATCTGGATGAGTGAACTATATCAGACAATACCAAGGAACAACGGTTGCAGATATAGGCAAATAAATGAGATCACAATCTGCGCATAATAGAGAGACAATAAATAAGCTTCACACTGATGGTACAGAAGTTTATGTCTGAAGAAGATAGTTGGATTTCCTTCTTTGAATGGAAGAAACTAAAAGAAATGATTGTTGTCCAAATGATAGGAGAAACCTCTGAATCTCCTTCCCCAAAACATAAGTGGAAAAGCATTGATGGTAGTATTGTTGAATCAAATTCTACTTTTCCACCTTTTAAAGGAATTGTATTAGAAGATAATGCTAAACAAGTAAGAGAAATTCCTTTATTGTTGTCAGAAGAAGCCATTCAATTGTCTGGAATTGATAAAAGAGTCCAGTCTGTCTCTGAACAGATTAATTGAACAAATACTGCTCTAAGAGGAATGGCCACACATACTTTCATCACCAATGACTATGCTAGAAAGGATCAAATCTTTGATCTGCAAGTATCAACTAATACCATAGTTCAATCTGTGGATCAAATACAAGGAAAAGTCATTGAAGTTAAAGATAAAATGGATTCTGCTTTATTAGAAATTTCCTATAGAGCCAGAGAGTCTAGCAAAAACCATGAAGAAATAATGGAAGGATTAGGAAATGCCTTTTCAACTATGGGAAAATATTTGACTGAAATAAAAGGCAGAAGCAATCATCCTGACAAACCCATTCCTACTTCTTTTATCCTTCCTAGTCCTCATATTTCTATTCTATCTCCTGTACATAAGCCCTCTGAGATATAAATTGTAAAACGATTCCCATTCCATTTTCCTCCAGAAGAAGAAACACCTTAATCTTATTCAAAATCTTCTAAAGATCGTCATTCTTTGGTGACTATCAAGAATCCAGCCTATGAAGATCTTCCACATCATTATACCAGACCATCAGCCCGTGATCTAGTTGGCAAAGGCAAGCTTCCAGACACTCAAACATTTTCTAAAGATTGGTTCCAAGAATGGAATATTGATAATCTGTCCATTGCCCAAATAAGACAGATGATTGATAGAATGTATGTCTCATACAAGATTATGTGTATGAAAGGGAAAACTGAAGTAGAGGCATGCAAAACAATTATTTAGTGTTTCACAGGAACTCTTAGCAAATGGTGGGAAGTAATTTCTTCACCTTTAATGATTACAAAAATGGAAGCATAAATTTTAAAAGATGAAGAAGGTGATATTGTACATCACACTGATGGTACTGCAGTAAATAATATGATTGGTGCTCTTACCACCCTAATACTTGAGCACTGGTGTGGAACAGAAAATGAAATTGTAGATAAACATGAGATTATTCTCATGAATATGAAATGTAGAAAGATGTCTGAATATGAACAATTTCATAAAGAATGGATGCAAAGGATTTTTGAAGTTAAAGAAAGTAACAATTTGCTATGGAAACAAGTCTACTTGGCAGCTCTTCCAAGTAAATTTGTTGAATATTTAAAGATGGAGGAAGTATTCAAACTTCCTTATGAGGTATATACCTGGGGAGAAATATATTCCCTGGTAAGTAAAGCCCTGATAGGACCATGTACTAGCATGAAAGTCCAAAATTTTGTGTCCAAGTCTGCATATCTCCCCGACCAAAAATATATCTGTGAACAATATGGCTTGTATCTTACAAATTTAGCCAGAAAAAGAAAAAAGAAGCCAAAAGAATTTAGGGGAGAAAAGAATAGAAAATATAAAGCCAGATATAAGTATGTGCCTAGAACTCACTATTATGAGCCAAAGGATATTCGGCTCAAAAGTCATGCTCATGAAGCAAAACAGAAAGTAATTTGTTGGATATGTGGAAAGCATGGACATTATGCTCATAATTGTCCAGATAATGAAGCCTCTAGAAAATCTAAAGGAAAATTTTTAAAGCAGAAAGCAAAAGAGGCTCAGGAAAGAAAACAGTTGGTCTTAAAGATGCATTGTAACAGATGTGGGGAAAATAATCATGATACCAATACCTGTCCCTATAACCCCTTTAAGGAAAAAGAAGAAGTTCATCTTCTTAGAGAAGGATGTTGTAGTAGTTCTAGCATCACATCTGAGTTTGAATATAAATAAGAAGAAGAAGTTTTGATGAATCAGTATTGCAGTTGCAGCAATCCAAATTTCTGTTCTTGTGAAAGTAATACTGATAACTCTAATTCTGAATTAGAACCTGAAACACAACAAAAATTAAAAGTTTGCATGTTTCAAAATACAGGTGACCAAGAGGCACAAATGCTTGCCCAAATTAAAATCCTCCCAGAAGGAGATATGAAAAATTCTCTCCTTGATACTTTTATCAAGACTGTCAAAGCAGAACAAAAGGGAAAATATTCAGAAATTCCAAAGAGACAGCCTTTGTTTATAGATTCTTCCTTTGATAAGAATACAAAGACATATATCAAATTCAATAGGGAGCCAAAATTACAGAATACTTCTGTTACAGATCTGGCCAAAGAAGTTTTCTCTCTCAAAAAGGAAGTTTCTGAATTAAAAGAAAAGATTAGGAGATTAGAAGGAGATGCTAAATTCAGTTTTAAGATTGATTCATGAGCTAGACAAGAAATTAAGAAAATTAAGGAAAGGTTGGATTCAATTCCTCCTCCTTTAGAAGACGCTCCTTTTGAAACAGTACTCCAAGAGAAAACTACAGCAGAAATGCAAGGGATGACAGGTATGAAATTTTTTCCTGTAAAATACCAGAAATATTATATCAAGGTCCAGTCAGAAATAAATCAGGAAATATTTTCCTTGACTGCACTTATAGACACTGGGTCTGATTTAAATTTGTTAAACAAAAATCTTATCCCTGCAAAATACTAGCTTCCTAGTTTCGGTTCAACTACTGGACTAGGAAATGTAAATACTTCTTTTCAGTTTAAAGTTCCTAAAGGCATCCTATTATTTGAAGAATATGCTTTAGGAATGAAATACCAAATTTCAGACCTACCAGTTGACTGTATTCTTGGCACCCCTTTTCTTTCTGCAGTAGAACCACATGGTTCTTGTATTTGTCTTGATAAGGGACCAGGGTATTTTATTACATTGCCAAGTATAAGTGGAAATCCTCCTAAAAGGATAGAATTTCCATTTGTGTCTGAACCCCATGCCCAAATTGCTTACTGCAAGAAAAATTTGGTAACAGTAGAAGTTTTTGATGATCAGAGAAATGCTCCTGTTACTCATTATCTAGATGATAATACTCCTTGGGAAGTGTTTGAAAACAATTGGATACTAGAATGGCAGTTTAGAGCATCAGAAGAAATAGAATTGGGGATACCTGGTTTTTCAAGAAATACACATATAAATGTGCTTCCCCCTCAACATATACTTGGTAGAATGCACCAGGCCGCTACTATTGCATCCAGAGAAAAATTAATAGAAATGAGGGACCTAAGCAGAATTAGATCTGCTAATAGACAATGGTTTGATCATCAAACACAGAGATGGGAAGAAACTCCTGCATACAATTTCTTCCAAATTAATAGAATGAGACCCATACAAGAATGGCCAAATGGGAATCCAGAAGAAAAATTCTTCAATATAAATTATCATCAGTATAAATCAATGTGGTTTAATGCTTGTCTTTGGACAGACAGGTATAAATATTATTACTGTATGATCAAATTTGCAGATTCTTTCATCCTAGGGCCTGAACCTGACTGGTTGATGGAATGGTGGTACAAATTTGGCCTAAATCTAGTTAACATTCATCCTCGAGTATCAGAAGTTGGCAGAATGTTTCTCTTTCCAAACAGAAGGCTTGATACTATTGCTGACTTATTCACAGAAGAAGAATATAAAATGTTATTTGTAAGAGAAAAACATCCATGGGTGATCCGAACTAAGTTCATACTCCATCAAGAAGAAGAAAGTGATGAAGATCCTAAACTATTCATAGAAATATACACTCAACATTGGGATCCTTATAACTTTCGACATTTTAATGATTATCCATTAGAATAATGGTTTTCGTGGGTTTACACACCAAACTCCACTGTGTAATAATTCATGTCTAAATGGCCGATAGTGGTGCCATTCGGGTTCCGTGGGTTGTCTTCATTAAACTCCACTTTGTATATAAGTGTAGTCATTTCAAAATATAGTGTGGTCATGTCAAATAAAGAGAATCTTGGAAACTCGGAGCACTTCTCCGACTTTTGGTGAGGTTTGACCCACATTTCCAAGATGCTCTACTGTTTAACATGTGATATTTTACTTTATGTCATATATGAGTGTTCTCTGGTTGGGGAATCTTGCAAGACTACCCCGTCATAAATATTGTGTGGTTTTCTTTCGACGGATATGAAATAAAGCCATGATTTGGTCGGAGGATCTTGCACGATCACCACCGCCAAATCTTAAAAACAAAGATTTCATGGCAAACATATATGGCCACTTGTCTATACGGGTCTTGACTTCATGATGACTCTTCCTTCAAAAATTGGTATAAATGAAGAGCAAGAGTTCATTATCGGGGGTCCCAAATCGAAGAATTGTGTGTTAGTCAATCTGAGTCTCTAAGCTTCCCTTCTATCTGAAGTTTCGTGTCTTTCTGTGTGCAGAGTCTGTAAGTCGAGCAAAGAGCATCCTGCTCCGAGTCTATAATCTGTGCATCTATCACATATTGTAATACCCGAGTTATTTTCTCTGATGAATATAATATCAAAGTCTTCCGCATGTGTTTAAATCTTTGAAGATTATTTATTGCCTCTCTATTATGTGCACATTGTGATCTCATTTATTTGCCTATATCTGCAACCGTTGTTCCTTGGTACTGTTTGATATAGTTCACTCATCCAGATAATAAGGTTCGCTGGTAGTTTGGTGTAAAGCATCTACCGAGCAGTGGTAGTAAGTCCCGCTAAGGCAAGGAGGTCGCGAAAGGGCAGTTGTAGCTGCAGAGATTCGCTGAAAACCGGCTATAGGGTTCATATAAAACTACAAGAGCCCCATGGACTTCAGGTGGTGGGTTTCATAGTTCGGATAGAGTAAAGAGGTAAACCCGACGATATTGGTCATGACGGGAGTAGCAGAGACTAGAAGACCATATGGTGAGAGGATATTGCGCATGAGACAAGAGTTCTATTAAGTCAAGCTTCATTCTCTGACAGAGGAGGCCCCTGACAAAGCTGTTCGTGTGGAGCAGTTTTACAAATGGTAAAATTTCCTTTCCTGTATGTGAAAATGGTTGCATTGTGGGTCTGAATCAATACTTTGGCACTGTTCTTAATCAAATGTGGTCTTCTCAACTGGTATAAATCAATTATGTTTCTTCATTACAGGTAAATTTCTTACTGTTTCTTGCTCTGTTCCTACTCTTTCTCTCTTTACTTCATATTGAAATTTGAACTTGAACTTTGTTATAATTCATATTGAAATTTGTACTTGCAGCCATAGATTTATGTTTGGAGTGATTGTTCATTAAATTTTTGGAATAGTCGATTTACTTAGACTTGTGTTAACTTCACCCAATCATGCTATGTTGTTTGTCTTGTTTATGAATAAAAAAATTAATCTCATAGGTATATTCCTGTTACTATATTGTCACGCTCTGCTTGAATAGTATGCAAACTGATGTTTAATAATAAAAAAAACATATTGCAATTTGGATTTTATACTAAGTGTGATGAATTTTTGTGAATAAGGAAGAAAGGTGAAAGTTTGAGTTTGACGGTTATACAATAGCTGGAAGTTTTTGTTGATGGGAAAGGTAAGGTTTTCTGTTTCTCATTAGATTTCACTGAATATTGGTTTTTAATACAATTAATTTTTGTTGGTTCACGAAAGTGCCATTGCTATTGATAGGGTTTCATGATCGTGATAGTGCACATTTAAAATTGCTAGAAATGTGTTCCGTTAGGGATTTTGTCAACCAGTTTTTTTGTTCTTTGTCCGGATGTTTTCTGATTATAATCTTTGTATGGACTCACCATAGGACATGCTTGAGACCATCCATTTAACATGAAGGCTAAAGTTGTTGGTTTGTTCTTTGTCTGAATGTTCTCTGGTTATAATCTTCGTATGCACTTACCATAGGACATGCTAAAGTTGAGACCATCCATTTAACATGAAGGCTAAAGTTGTCGGTCACAGAGCTCAGTTCTTTATATTTAAATTGACGGGGACAGTTGTTGTGTTGGCCTCATTTTTCTATACTTCTCGCTTGATGATCTTCTTTTCTCATGGCTTCGAACGCCAAATACTACCACAAGGATCATTGAGATTACAACGAAGAAAGAAACTAATATGAGTTTACGAGAATCATGGATCCAAGGAGTTTCGATTAAAAATTCCCATGAGATGATCTTGTGTAGTTGGTGGGAAAATCCAGTTGAATTGGAGAAACTAACTAGAACCTCGTCGGAAAAATAGTCTGAGAGTTTTATTTTGTATGTCAAATTCAGGTACGAGGGTTTAGAACTATCATTGGTAGAGAGAAACACATGGAGTGTCTTCTCTATGTCATTATAGTCAATCCATGCATCCCATATTATATTGTCACTAAAGTGTTGGTCTGATGGTTGTAGTAGTCACCTCACCATTCGTATATCTGACGATAATCGTTAACAATCTAACAATTCAATAAACTATAAAATAAAAATAAAAAACTAGAATTTTATGGATATGACATAAGAATTTGATATAACTTACTGATAACTATTAATCATTTGATATAACTTACTGATAACTTATAGTATTGAATAACCACATACATATATAATCTAATACAAATAAATTTGAAATAAAATAGATTATTAAATTTAATTTAAAAATTAAGTTATGCAATTTTATATGTTTAAGTATAAACTTTGTATTTTATTAATTTATATTATATAATTTATAACGAACTTGAAAAAAAGAAATAAGTTTTTTTTTGTTTTTTTAACTCAAATACTCATGTATGGTAGAAGTTTAGATAGTACTTAATGGTTTATTTAAAGCTCACATATGGTAGAAGTTTAGACGGTGTATTTAACCATGGTTTTACTATTTATTCAAAGCTCACATATGTATTTAATGATGGTTTTAGGTTACTCTCGTTAGAATTGCTTGTAATTATATATAATATAAAAGTGAAAGCATAGAGTGATATATAGGACATATTTATACCATTATATCGCCAATGCCTTGTCTCATCGTTTCATTCTACCTAATGAGTCATGTCGGAAAAGAGCGGCCTTTATCTCTGGCTCTCTTTTTCATGCAGATGAATTCATCGAGACGTTAGGTTTTACCATTGAGGTTATCTCTCAATTTCATGGTAGGTCAAGTGTTGACCATATGCCAGATATCCATCAACTATTCACACATTTCTTTGCTAGGGTATTTCATAGGTACCCTCCCAACCGAGGACTCCTTTCCTCATTAAAATTTAGTAATAGTGCACTTTATTTTTCGCTAGGGTTCAGTTGCAGTCTTCGAGGGAGGTTTTATATTATAGAAATGTTGAAGTAAGGTTTTGTTTTTATAATTAAAACCCTCCTTCAAGTCGCAAACCTTTTCCACTTGTAAATTGTGGTTACACCTCCCATTAGACTTAGCATACCCAAATTCACACTGATTCGATTCAAATTCAATTCAATTCAATAAACATTATGCTTTCTAAATTAACGTATCTAGCAATTGGAACAAGATTTGATCGCAAAGCCCTAAACCAAATGGGTTCAAATCCCAACAACACAAGATCAGAGAAATGAAATGGGTAGATTATGCCATCTCTGTTAAATTAAGAGTAAATCCGCCTTCGTAACTACGATAATTTTATTAACTTTCATGGTGACCGAGGAGAATATCGTGATGCCAAACTAAATTTTATTGAGACAATTACTTCCTCCATATATACGAACGATCGTATTTTCACTGTGATATGTTGGTTTATAAAATTGTCAAATCGTTCAAGGGTTAGGGTTTTTAGATAGACGTTATTTGCCTAATTGTTTGACCAATCTCCTTGAACCACCCACTCTAATAGACACCATCATAACCTTTTCCACTTGTAAATTGTGGTTACCCTCCTTAAATCTCATTCCAATTTTCTCAGTCACAAATATTCAAATAATATTACATGTTCATCCTGTAGTTACTTACTTGTAATATATATTATTCATTATAATATATATTTCAATAACTACCTATAGGATAAGCATGAATTAGTGCCTGATTTGAATGGTAAAAACCTTTTTATAGCGAGATTTCATGGGACGAATATATATAAATTATTTTCTTTTCATCTTCAAATGGCATATAATTTCAGTGCTATCTATAAAATAACCATTGTCTTTTATTTTTATCAAAAGTTTTTGAAGTTGAACACTAAATGTCCGAATAACATATTATTAATATATTAATTAAAAACAAAAAATGCATTCTTTACAATTTTTCATTATTTATTATATATATAAGTTTTGTATCAAAATTTTGTAATCAATAAATATTCACTATTTAAGTGATTAATATTACATAAAATTAGATTTATGTTTTTTTGGGGGAATCGCTTCTTTGATGGCCAATCCAGGGTTTCTACTCTGACGACCAACCAACAATCGTGATGGTGATCTCAGGAGGAGCCTCCCATGCCTCCTCCCTCAACTGAAGACTCCTTCCGTCGGCTCCTTGCTGCCCAAGGTAGGAAGCTACCCCCTGCAGCTCCGCCCAGCTTTGTTAAGAAACTCAATTCGATCCCACAAATCGAACTACCTCTAGAACAGCCTATGCGGGTTGTCGTCTCTCTGTCTGATCATGGTTTGGTGGGCCAATTCATGGGTTTATGGCCATCAACCAGATCTACCGATAATTGGATCCAAAGGAACTGACGATCGTTGATCCAGAACAACATCACATGTTATGCAATGGGAAGAGGGTTCTACATCTTCGAATTCATCTCAAAGGATGACAGACATATAATCTTCATGAATTACCCGTATTTTATGGAAACGCAAGGACTGTATCTGAACCGATGGACACCAGACTTTGACCCTGCAGTGGAAGTGCCCAAGGAATTTCCAATCTAGGTACGCCTACCCAATCTCCCGATCCATTATTGGAAACCTATCTCACTCCAAACAATTGGAAATGGGCTCGAGCAGTATATTGACAAAGCCAACTCCAAAGATCAATACTCCTGTGCACGCATCTGTGTGGAAGTGAATCTAGAGGTTGGCCTTCCAAAGGCAGTCAAGCTAAAGGTTGGAGATTGGAAACACTACCAGAAACTAGACTACGAACAATTACCTTTCAAATGCAGGGGATGCCATGAATACGGCCACTTTCAGGCAAACTGTCCAAAAAATCCTAATGAAGAGAAAGAAGAAGGGGAAGGATGGCAACAAGCCAGAAAGGGGAAAACAACGAAAAAATATAAAGAAAAATGAAATGCAAAGGCAATCGTAGCCTTGCCCAAGGACTAGGAAGTTCATATAGGGGCACCCTCATCAGGAAATAGTTTCGATGTGCTAAGAGAGAAAAAACAATCAGAGAAAGCACCAGGCGAGGAAACAAAGGAGGCCCCTCCCAATGAAACAGAAACACAAGAAAAGACCTCACTAGGAATATAAGAGAATCAATCGGATCAATCAGGGTTTGAAAGGAAAGAAGAGCAGGGGAAGGCCACCACGGAACAAGAAGAAAATCCTAACACGAAATCAGGAGAGGTGTCCACCGATAGCAACTCTACGGATGCAAGTGGTTCCATTGTCACACCCAAAAAAGTAGGTAGAGGAAGGAAATCCAAAAAAGAATAAAGGGAAAAGGAAACTTACAAAGATGTCCTCAGTGGCTTGCAGCCAACAATCAGGCAACTGATCAATGTAAGAACAACAAGAATGCATGCTAAGGCTCATAAAGGAGCCAATACCCCCCCCTGCAAGTAAATCATGAAACTAATATCCTGGAACTGTAGGGGTTTCGGTAGTAGAATAAAGGAAGAAGCCCTCAAAGACTTAATCATAATGTCAACCCTGAGATCCTTCTAATCTAGGAGACAAAGATGGAGGAACAAGACTCCCTTCAAGCAAGTAAAGTCGTTTGGAAAAAAGGCCAATGTATAGCAGTTAGTGAAAAAGGTGCCTCAAGAGGCCTTGGAACCTTCTGGGACACCTCGAAATATGATCTAATCTCATATGAAGCATGCATGCATTGGGTTTTCACTAGCTTGTTACACAAAGAGACGAGCCGTCTGGTAAGTCTTTTCAATCTTTAAGTCTCGGTCTTATTTTTGAAAAAATAAACTATTGGGATTTGATTAAAGAATTCCTAAACTCAAATGACCTGAAAAATATTATTATTGGGGGGGATCTCAATGTAACCATTGTCGCATAAGAGAAAAAAGGTGGGTCCATTGTGAGAGACCCCGCTAGGGAATGGGTAGAGGAAATCATGTTAGATTGGGATTTGGAGGATATAAAACCCACCAGAGGAAAGTTCACATGGACAAACAAGAGAGTGGGGCCAGGGCATATTGCTGCCAGGCTAGACAGGTTTTTAGTCCAAAGCTCCTTCCTACTCCTAGGTCTTTCTATCTCATCTAAAATCCTTCCACACAGTGTCTCCGATCATAAACCAATCCTGTTAGAGATCCTGCAGGACAAAAACCTAGGACCTATCCCTTTCAAATTCAGTCGTGCCTAGCTTCACTATGAGGGGTTCAAGGACTTGGTTGCCAAAATATGGAACGAGAAGGTCTATGGATCCCCATTTTATGTCTGGTATAAAATCTTAGAAAGATCAAGAAAGCACTAAAATAATGGGCTAAAACCCAAAAGAATCCAACTATAAAAAGGCAGGAAGCACAAAAAAAGATCAAAGATCACCAGCAAGAAATGGAAGGAAAAGAAACCACTCAAGAAACCCTCAGCAAAGAGGATCATCTCCAAAGGTCATGGCACCAAGCATGCCGAGAGGAGGAAGGGTATTGGCAACATAAATCAAGAAACCTCTGGTTGGAAGCTAGAGACAAAAACACCAGCTACTACCACAAGGAAGCAGAAGCAAGAAAACAATTCAATACGGTCAAAGAAATCCATATTCAGGAGTAGGTTATAACAGATCTTGAAGGTATAAAAGATGCAGCTGTCGAAACCTTCAAAAATCTTTACACGGAGACTCAATCGGCTCTCATCGACTCAAATGCCCATCCTCTCTCCTTAGTTCCAGCCACAATCCAAGATGTCGCCAATGTTAAGTTGTTAGCGCAAGTAAAGATGCAAGAAATCAAAGAGGCCCTGGATCAGAGGAACCTGGATAAAGCGTCGATCCCAGATGTCTATATGACCAGATTCTATCAAAACTATTGGGATATAATAAAATTAGATCTACTGAAAATGGTTCTGAAATCTTAGAGATGCAGAAAAATAGGAGGGGGAACAAATTCATCCTTCCCAGCTCTCATCTCGAAAGAAAAAGGAGCAATAAGTTTTGGAATATTCCGGCCAATCTCTCTTTGTAACAAGAGCTACAAGTTAATCACAAAAATTATAGCCAATAGACTAAAAAACATAATCCCTACTATCATCCCAGAAAACCAGGGCGGGTTCATCAAAGGAAGGCACATAGTGGATAACATCATTCTAGTTCAGGAAGCGCTACATTCAAGCATTCAAAGAAAATACAAAGGTATGATTATAAAGCTCGATCTTACAAATGCATTTGACAGAGTTAGAAATCAATTTCTGTTTAAAGTCATGGAAAACTTCGGTTTTTCTCCAACCTTTATAAATTGGATAAAATCTTGCATTGGATCCCCCTAGATCGCCCCTCTAGTAAACGACCGAGCAACAAAGTTCTTTCAAGCTTCCAGGGGCCTCAGACAAGGTTGTCCCCTCTCCCCGCTTCTATATGCTATACAAGCTTCTCTGCCAAGATTTCAACTCGATCATTTCCAGCTTCATAACAATCTCCTGGGACTGAGAATAGCCACAGGTGTAAAAGACATTAACCATGCCCAATTCATGGATGATACCTTACTTTTGGGAGGAGCAAGCGTGCAGAAAACTAGACGTTTTAGAGTCAAGTTGGACATGTATAATGAAATCTCAGGAAGCGAACTTAGCCTACCCAAAAGCAAGATCTATGGGTGGAACACCTCTCCAAGGGAAATGATGGAGATTTCAAGAGTCCTGGAAATGGAAAGCTTCACCAACTGGGATTCATTTAAATATCTGGGAGTGCCAATATTCAGGACCAAGCCAAAGGCTTCTCAATGGCTCCCTCTTATAGACAAATTAAAAGAAAGAATTAACTCTTGGGGAGAAAAATGGTTAAACCTTGCAGATAAAGTTGTTCTCATAAAGGCGGTTCTAGCAAGCATCCTGATCTATCAAAGCTCGTTGTTGCTAACCTCAACCACCACGATTCAAAAAATTGATGTGTTATTTAGACAGTTCCTGTGGGAGGGAGGAAAGCAAAATGGGAGGAAGATGCATCTTATAAGATGGGAGAAAGTTGCCAAACCAATCTCATAAGGCAACCTCCATTTTAGAGACATCAACTCTTAAAATCTTTCTCTAAGATCCAAGCTTCTCTGGAACCTCGTCTCAGGAAAATCCACTTGGAGCAAAAAAACAATCTGGAAGAAGTACTTTCATGGCCAAAGAACAAAATTCCTTGATTGGCCCACAAACATGGCAAAAGGGTCTCCAATTTTCAATCTGTGTCTAAAATCTTTGAGACTCTTCAAGTCTAACCTCACCTGGATACCAGGGAACATAAAGAATATTAAAATTTAGGAGGACTTGGTGTTGGGAGACCTGCCTTTAAGCTCGATTGAAGGAATAGCTCAACTAAAACCTGGATGCAATCCCAAGATCTCGTCAATCTTTGGGACATCTCGATTTGGAGTGAAGATGAGGACAAAACCTAGATCAAGTGGGAAGAAAACAACAGGCCTCAAGAGCTTGAGGGAGAATGGAACAAATTGATGGCCTACCTATAAGGAAAATACCTTATGAAAGAAAGGAAAAAGGACAAGAGGGGTTAGGGATCACAATCTCGATCCTACACAACAACAACAGGGTATAAAATCCTCACAGTTATCCCCTATGTTCCCCCAGACCCTACAATTTGGAAATCCATCTGGACTTCCAAGTCCATCCCGAAGATAGACATGTTTGTTTGGGCCCTAGCTCACAAAATCATTTTAACTGGAGAAAATTTGCGAAGGAGAGGGTGGGAAGGCCCAACCAGATGTCCACTCTACACACAAGAAGAGGAAACTTTAGAACACTTGCTTTTGCAATGCCCATATGCTAAAGAGGTGTGGAATTTGGCCCTTGGTCTAAATCCAGGAACAATTGATCTACCCCAAGAGACCAACGCTTTGCTTCGGAACTGGAGCTCTCTTTGTCCATTCCAGGTCACGAAAAAAGGCCAACTAAACACCCTTTGGAGAACTCTTCCAAAATTCATCCTCTGGAAACTCTGGCTGGAGAGAAACAACAGTCTGTTCAGGGAGATCACTAGTAATCCTGCACAAGTTGCAATTAAGAAAATTAAACAATTCGAGAGGCCTACAAGTGGAAAAGGAGCAGTGGATTAACAGCTTCAACCTCAAGGAACAACCACAACAAACAGACAATGAAACTAGACAAGAAAAATGGGAACTTCAGATGAAGGAGGAGGAATTCGGGGGTTGGAAAAGCCAAAGGATCAAGCATATTTTGTTCTTTGACAGGGCCTCCAAAGGAAACCCCGGGGTGGCAGGCAGAGGAGGGGTCCTATTGAACCCAGACGGACAGCTAGAACTATCCTATGCTTGGGGGTTAGGAGTAGAAAAAAATAATCGAACAGAAGCCCTAGCCCTCTGGCAAGGGTTGAACTAGGCTATCAGTAAGAAAGTCAAAGATTTAGTGATAATAGGGGTCTCCAAGCTAATAATCCAAGCACTGGCTCTCTGCAATCTGGTCAAGCAAATAAATCTCCAGCATATTCTGGAGAAAATTCATCTACTTTTGAAAATATTGAGAACCTATCAAACGTTCCATGTTCTCTGAAATTTGAATGAACAATCAGACGCAGAAGCCAACAAAGGCGCCATCTTGAGCATAGGGGAACTCCAAATCAATGGAATCACTTCATTTGTGGAAATCCCATAAGTCCCGGGTAGGCAAGAGGGGGCTTCTGTTGGTCAACAAAGGAATTGAGTTCGCACAACCACCCATTGGCAAAGAAAAGCAGAAAGGGAGACTTCTATTGAAAGGAAATCACACAAGCCCTGAGACGGGATGGGTAGAGACAAGACAGGCAGCAGTAACGTTGGAAGAGGCAACCAATCGGGCGGTGAAGGCTCAGAGAAGGACAAAGATTCGTCACGAGCCTCATGCCCTGGGTAAGAACGATATGATTGGCTGGACTCCTCAGATTTCTCATGAGACAATCGAGCCTGAAATGGCAGAGCTCATGGTTAAAAGCAAAGGCCATGAAGGATTCGCGCCATCCCTTGTGAGGATTAAAAGCAACAAAAGTAAAAGGAAATCTCTCACGCAAAGGAATCTAGGCAAGCAAAGGAAAGAAGGAATTGCTTCAAGCTCAAGGAGAAAGCCGATGATGGAGGAAAGACTCAATGGTATGGAGGAGGAATTGAAGAGGTTTAAAAATATTGTGCAAAATCAAGACAACATTCTTTAGAGTTTTGATGTTGAGGCAGGTTGAAGACTCGCCATGCATGCTGACATCACAAAGACCAAAAATGTTTTAACTGAGGCAGTGGACCAGGTTCGGCAAGAGCACAAAGACCCAAAGTAGGAGATTGAAAAATGAGTCCTCAAGCTAAAGACCCAAATGGCAAATCTGACCCTGAACTGGCACCTTGAACGCGGTTTGCCCCAGAAAGATATTCCACGAAATTCCAGCCCGTAAAGATGCCGCCAAGCAAGATCTCTTCAAATAACTTTGTGATGTAGGCGCTTTGTATAGAAGCCTCCACATATAGTGATTCTAAAGCTTTAGTTAGTTTAGAAGATTTAGAAATCGGTACTCATAAAGGTCGGTTAGAGCCTCCTGAAAACAATTCAGTTGTAACAGTTTTAGTGACTTTGTCACTCCCCTTTTACAATAAAGCTCCATTAATCATTTTCGTCAAAAAAAATATATACATATATTACATAAATTAAAATATATATTTTGATTTTGATTTATTTTAATGTGCATCTCAAATTTATTGGAAAATGTGCATTAAATACTTATTAACAAAGTATTAATATTACATATATTAAAATACACATTTTAATATCACATATATTAGAGTATATATTTGTTTTATTTATGTAAGTGGATTTCACATTTTATTGAAACAAATTTTATATAAAATTATGTTAGTTTAATTAATATTACATATATTAAGATATATATTTGTTTTATTTTTTTATGTGGATAATGGAAAATTTTTATTATATATTTGTTTTATTTTTTTTTATGTGAAACCTTCTAATATATTTGTTTTATTGTATATGGATAAAAGATCTAGCCTCGTCACTCCTCTCGCTATACAAACATATTAATCTTCCGTAAAACATTTAACTTTTTCACCTACTCAAAACCACAACAAAAACAAAATAAAATTGAAAATTAATGACTTCTCATCATTTTTACTTTAATGTGGTTTATCATTGTCATGTTTTACTTTGGATGTTACCTAATATCCAACATCACATGTATATTTTATAATTATAGAAGACATGACATTAACAATCATATAAATCTATAAAGTGTAAATCAACATTGAAAAGTTGTATAGAATATTAAAGTATATTTCATATTTTACTTTTCTACAAATTAAAAACTAATCGAATTTATTGGTCTAATGGTATGATTTAAATCACTAAGTTGGTCTATTCAAATATGAACAATTTATTTTGTTGACTTTAATTCATTTTCTTATCTTATCATTAAATATTTTTACATTTTGTTGTCAAACTTTAATATGTAAATAAGATTTTTCTATCTCATAAATATTAAAACAATTTTTTACTTTCTAATATGAAAGTAAAAAGATTTTAGATTAATGTTGTTTCAATTTAGTTATACTTGTTACTTTGCTATAAAATATATATATTCTTACTTTCATTTTATGTTAATTGAACATCACAAAATATATATATATATATATATATATATATATATATATATATATATATATATACACATCACAATATAAGCATCTTGTAGTCCTTATTTTCATTACACTTTACTTGAATATGTTTATATCCAACATAATATGTTTTCTTTTTACTATATACTCGTATCTTGATTTCACTTTACTTTACTTTATTGAACAATTATATTTTAGTTATATTAGTTTCATTTTATTTATATTTAACTTTAAATAGTATACCTATATGATTAGATTTTATCATTTTCAAATCTTCATGCAATAGGAAAATTAAATAACTCTTATTTTACTCTTCATGCAATAGGAAAATTAAATAACTCCTATTTTACTCTTCATTGCTAAATTGATGGACACATTACAGAGTAGCACTTGGAACTGCTATTCAACCTCGGAATCTGATGGGTGAGAAATGTTATCTTACGTTAGGAGTAAGGGTTGTGTGGATTTATGAAGCCCCCCTTACACATCCCAAGTTGGATGGTAGACTGACAATGGACATTTCTTTGACCCCATTTAATGAGGGACCCGCCATCAATTACATACACCAATACATTTGATACTTATTGGCCCTTTATACTTAGACAACTATATACAACAATGCATTTGAAATTACTCGCCATTTCTACTTCAACATTTTATCCATTTTGTGTGTATTATTCCTTTACTTTACACAATTTTTATTGTTCATTTACTTCTAGCAATTTATTTTACATATTACATGTATTCAAACTAATTGTACTCATTAAATTTGATTAATCACCCTTATACACACACACACTTAAGATATATGCACTTTTTTTCTTATGTATATTTTTTTCATCTTTCTATTTTTCCTTCATATTCTCAAAAATTGCATTATCATACACAACTTATTCTTCCTTTTTCTGTCTATATGCTATTTCAAATAGTCAACTTTGAAAACCATGGAAAAACCACCTACAACAGGTGTGGACCCAAATAAACACCATACAGTTTGCACAGACCATGTTTTGGATGACTTGCATCTACATAGAAGACAATTCCAAATAAAAGTTATCCATCCTGAAAGCGGTAATATTTCCAGACCAAAAATAAAAGAGGAACTTGCACACAAATACCATGTTTCAGATAGACAAACAATCTTCATCTCTAGCTTCACAACAAATGGTCCATTCTCTACAGGTTTTGGAATAATCCATGACAGTGTAACATACACATTGAAACATCAATCAAAACAACGTTTAGCTCAAAATGGTCTTAAATCTTGTCATGACAAGAATATCAAAGAGTGCAAAACTAGAGCTAAAAAAATATGTGGGCTTAAGAAACACAACTAGCTACTCAACTTTTTGTATATGTATATTTTTCTCCACGATATGTATATCATAGTACTACCAAATATGAAATATGTTCATTTCCCTACCATGCTTTCTTTAGACTATTTTCATACATGGGGGTATATTTTTTTTATTACTTTAACATGTTAAAAACTTCTTCACTTCTTTTTAAACTAATATGTATTTTATATGTGCTACCTTCATATTTAAATATGTTATACTTAATGAAAAATTGTGAAATATGCATTATGGTTTTAGTATAACTACTCTCCTAGAATACAATAACATAATTCAATAAATATTGCACTCTCATACTATTACAAACAATTAACTCACAACAATTTAAAAGCAAACAAAAAACATTCATTTTTTTTTTTTTTGTAAATAAAGGGGTGGATCTTGTTATATTAAAATTGGCAAAAAACAAAATTGCAGGGGAGGCCAGCTGTCCCGCCTAAGCAGGAAACCGGGACAGTTGGGCACTCCATTCCACGTGTTATCCTATTTACAGAGTGAGCAAAATGCATTCATGATGTCTCTGCGATGCCCCGCCCGAAGGAAACCGGGACGCGCAGGCAAAGTCTGAAAACTAGCTCTATTGCCTAAAGCTAAGAGACAACTGTAGTTTACTAGCTTAACGTTTAAACTGAAATAGCTATACCATAAGCAAAGTCTGGAATGGCAAATCATATAACCTCTGAACCCTGGGGTGTGTCGTC
>ML782545.1:413806-436518 GCA_009831015.1 Picea engelmannii | reverse complement strand
AAAAAAAAAAATAAAAAAATGAAAAAAAACATAACATATACTTATATTATATATAACTATATATTATTAGTCCATGTCGAGGGCAGTGTAGAGACTATAACGATGAGTGATCGATGGACTTGTATTAGTTGTCAGTTGACTCGATGATATCTCCATTTTAACCAAAGTTTCATCTTATGTTTTCGATTTTTCTAATTAATTGAAAATTATAATCTTATTTCTCTCTTTTTCTATTGGATATAAAGTTTAATGCATTATTGCTAGGCCCACGATGTATTTCTAGGGACTAGAGATGATCATATTTATTTTATTATATTTATTTTTTATATTCGGGAATCTAAAAACCATCATCATTTGATATCTAACATCTGATAAGAACTGATTGCAGTCTGTAGTGGATGACTCCTGACGTTGCAGTCAATCTTTGGCACTGCAACTGAGAAGGATTTAAGACTCTAATTATTGTTATTTTGATGGTGTAACTCATGGGCAACTATGAAGGGAGACGAGTGTGGGAGTGGGTTATTATTCGCATTTTTGGAAGGATTCATATCAATGCTTGACTACCTGGTGAAAAATTCATGGAATTCAGAAGGCGTAAATATATATATCAACCAATATATATATTGCTATAGGATAAGAAAATTCCCAAATATTAAGAAAGTTATTATATGTCGTATGTTGGTAACCAACTGGGTTATGAGTTGTATTTTAATTGTTACCTATGCAGTTCTGATTAATGGGGAGCCTTCAACTTTTTTCCAGCGAAGCAGATGGCTTAGACAAGGATGCCCACTGTCACCTATGTTATTTATCCTTGTGATGGAATGCCTCAGTTTAATGCTCAAAAGAGGTAAGGAGGAAGGGAAGCTGACGGATGTGAAGGTTGCTAGAAATGTCAAAATTCTCCACCTTTTCTTTGTAGATGATGTGTTGATTATGACGAGAGCCAATCTCTAGAAATGGCAGGAGAATGTTGGCCTTCCATCAAGCTTTGTTAGAGCCTTAGGTTTAGAGATAAATTTATCAAAGTCAACCTTCCATTATTCAGGCATTGAAGGTGATAGTTTGGATCTTTTTAAGGAAAATTTCTCATTTAATTTCATCTATCTAAATTTTGATTTCCGGTTTTTGGTATACTTTCTGAAACCCTTGAGCTACAAAACAGAAAACTGGAGGTGGCTCATAAAGAATTTTGAGAGGAGGATTGATCACTGGTGCAATAGATGGCTTACACTTGGAGGGTGATTTTTCCTTATAAAAGCGGTATTGGAAAGCCAACCAGTCTATTGGATGACTTTGGCAGTAGTCCCGAATTCTGTTTTATTTAAAATTCGTCGGCTAATTTACTCCTTTTTATGGTCTGGCTGCAGTCATAAAAAACGAATGCACCTCTGCAAATGGGAGGCGATAGCTATACTTAAGAAATTTGAGGGTTGGGGCCTGAGAAATCTTTTTCTCTTCAACAAAGCATTTGTGACGAATACAATGTGGAGAGTGTTGACGAAGACAGGCATTTGGAACACAGTTATTAAGGACAAGTATTTTCCATATGTCTCGGTGGCCACTTGGTTCAGATCGACCACATGCACCCTGGCTTCGACATCTCAGACTTGGAAAAGTCTTCTCAAATCCCTTCCTCTTATTGTCCATTGGCTATGCTGGAGCTTGGGCGATCCTGTTAGGGAGGGACATGTTGCTTGGCCTGGGAAGGCAGTCCTTATTATCGCTAGAACTTCTAAGTGCTTTAAAGAAGAGAGATATCACCTTTTTATTTCAGGCACACAGTGCAATGCGGCCAGCTTTTTTAGACTCTTACTAGAAAGATAGTATTGAACTTGGACTCTCGGGAGTGCTAGCTAAGGAATGGGATGACTTTTGTAGTGTTTTATTAGGTGTTGGAATTCATCTATAGGACAGGGAGGATGAACTCAAATGGGTAGGTGGTGATAAATCAAGGATTCTATCAGTAAAAAATGTCTACAGAGTTGTAGCGGAGATTAGTTGGCAACATACTATAGGGAGCTAGAGGAAATCTTTACTATAGGGAGCTAGAGGAAATCTTTGTGGAAATGGAAAGTAGCCAAGAAACTCAATTTTTTCACTTGGATTACTTTGGAAAACAAGATACTTACCTAGTACAATTTAGCGATGAAGGGGTGGGAAGGCCCAAGTTATTGTATCATGTGTTCTAGAGGCCTTGAGATGGTTAATCATTTATTCATCCATTGTGATTTCACAACACAAGTGTGGAAACTTATATATGATGTTTTAAATAAGAAATTGAGTTGGGATGGAATTTTTGTAGAAGACTGCTATGACAAGTCATTTTCTCAGACACCTTCTTTGACTACTCTATTAGCTATCATCTGTTGACATATATGGATGGAACGCAATAAAGCAATTTTTGAAAATGGGACACTTTCCATCACTGCAGTGGTTTATAAGACCTTGTAGTTTTTAAAAAATCATGCAACTTCTTGGATTGGGCATACAAAGTGTAGGGTCCATCATCCTCTTTGGGCAAGGTTTCCGGTGGGTTGGTTTTATGGAGATGCTTCTTCAGATGGATTACAAAGTGGAGCAGGGGGGATAATTAATATTAGTGAGTCCACGGTGTATAAGTGGACCTTCAATTCTGGACCTGGCACAAATAATAGGGCTGAGCTACTTGGTGTTTTGGAAACATTGTTACTAGCTTCAATATTACATCTCATAGAGTTGCAGATTATCATAGATTCAAAAATCATTATAGATTGGTGCAATGGCAATGGGAGACTTCAGATCATCACTTTAGATGGATGGAAGAAAAAGATAAGAGACTTGAACACACTTTTTGGAGCAATTGCTTATACACATACCTACCGAGAGTTCAACATGGAGGTTGACGAACTATCAAAGAAAGCGCTCAAGGATCAACGTGGTGAAATCTTTTTCACTCAGTGGGAAGAAGGCAACAACTTGGAGGTTGACGAACTATCAAAGAAAGCGCTCAAGGATCAACATGGTAAAATATTTTTCACTCAGTGGGTAGAAGGCAATAAAGTTCCTACTAGATTTTTTACAATATTTTAGAGCTTGCCTAGTATAGTAGAGAGTTGTTCTCCCACGCAATAATAGTATGTCTCATAGAGAAGGTGTCTTTTTGTATTTTGGAGGGAGATTTTTGGGCAGTCCCCCTTTTGTAATCTTAGATTTTTCTCAAGTGATGATTCAACCTTCAGAGGAAGGATTGTTAGTATCTCACATAACTTATTATGATCGTATTTTGGAAAATGGTTAGTTGATGTATACAATTATATTTTTAATATAATGAGAAATTTTCTTTTGGAAAAAAATGAAATAATAGTAAAAATATCGTTTATTTAATAATTAAGCTATTAATCTAAGTTCTTATACACCATATGGCAATAAGAACTTAGATTAATAGCTTAATCTAATTATCTATTGCCCCAGTTAATTATTGTTGAATATTATTTCCTACATTTTTAATGATGATTATAAACTCCAATCCATATTAGTAAAAATAGTTTGAAGACATTATTATTACTAATCAAAGTTCTTATACGCCATCTCAATTATTTCTCTCAGTGTTGATATAAACCATCACATTTAAAAATTAGTTTTTGAACTTATAAGTTTGTGAACGACCTGTAGTGTCAGTGCATTAATACTTAGCATTAAACACTTTTAATGCAATCGAATTTCAATGTCAAGACTTTAAACTAGTTTGAAAAATACGGCCACATCTCCACCGTATTTCTCTTTCTCTTGCATTTGTTAGGCATCTAAGGTTTCATCTCGTTACCATTACCAGATCACCTACAACCACATATGTCACCTGCAAACTCTTACCAGCTTATTGTTTGGCTATTCACTGCCTTTGCAAATAACTTTAGCTACCCTATGGAGTTTGGAATCTTTAACCACCTGTTGATGGGTCCTAAATACATTTAGTTCAACAGCAGGAACCAAACCCACCACTGAGGCCCAATTAGACTATGCAACGTTTAATAGTGGAATGGTTCTCCAGATCTTGCGATCCGGCCAATTAATCGATGGGCTTTACGTTTTCTTGTGAAGGCACCTCCTTCAGTTTGAACTTTATCTTCTTTTTTTTTGTATTTTATCTTGGGTGGGACCGATATGAGATGTAAGCCGGTATAAACCAACTTGGAAACAAAAAGGATTAAGTTTAACTACTAGAGAAGAGGTTGAGCTTGGGCTAACCCGCTACTCAAAAATGTAGACTACAATTCTATACCACAGGCCTAGTACTAATACGTTAACCATCTGAGCATCCAATTACTATCTGAGATACTAGTTATCAGAAAGAAAACACACATGCGATAAGATAACAGAAAGAAAAATAATTCACCTACTCAAATCATCCATCACATAATAACACAACGATTCATCTTCATCATTAAAGAAAAGAACTGAAAAATATTGCATCAGATAACTTAATAATAGATTTAATAGCTCTTACTCATTACAACATAATTCATGAAACGAGATAGGAAACAGTTCTTCTCCACATCCAATCACACATGCATTTGATGAAAATATAACTTTGTCTCTGGTCCAGAAGGACTTCTCAATTAAAGGCAGCTTCAAAATAATTCTTAACAAACCAGAAAAAGAGTTTCTTGCAACAACCATCGACCCTTAACTAAACGGTCGATGCTCTTATTTATAACATAAAATTAACTAAAAATAACGGCTAAAGTGCAGTTAAGCAAAACAGAATTCGCCACATGGCATTCTCTCCTAACAGTTTTCCAACAGTCATCTCAAGATATAACTTTGAAAGGGTGACTTTTCTCATACTCCGACCAACTAATGAACAGCTCCTCGCAGGTGTGGGCGTATGGAAATCCGTGTTGTTCCATCAGAGCCACGCAAATCTCTCTGATGTTTACTGTATGTGCCCGATATTTCACCAGACTGGTGCTTAACTGTTGCAACATAGCCTAAGCTCTTATCGGGTGTTCCATAAATTGTTGCACCTGTCCTAACGTTGTGTCGGTCACCTTTGCTAGCTCTTTGGCCCATAACGAATCTTGCTTGGTGTGTGATTCGACTATGTCGCACAAGTCGACAAAGTCGTCAGGTGTTACGAACTCGGGAAGTCTGATATCTTTCATAGCCTTGTTGATATTTCCCCAGTGTTTCTCGCATTTGGCCCATTCCTCTTGAATTTATCGGTGCAGTCCATAAGACATTCTTGCCCAATATTCAACTAATTTCTTTATGCGATCCAGACTGATTTCATTCAACACCTGCAGGCCGTGTTCTTCTTTATCTCGACCCTGCTGGACTGCACCAATGTAGTTGATTCACTCCACAGTTTGAAGTGCCTTTTCGTACCGCCGCTCCATATCCTTGCACGTCGCGAGTGCCATGAGAGTATCTTCCTGGAACTCAACTATCTTCGTAGTGAAAAGGTGTCGCTCGTTTGTGAACTTGCTGTAGGCCCCTTTGAACTTGTTCCTTAGGTACACCACCGCCTGTGTGGTGTCATGATAGTACTCATCCAGGTGACGTAAATTTTCTAGTTCTTTCAGGGCGTCGACTAGCTCTTTTTCATCTCTTTTAGCTTTGTCCAGGGTGGCATCTGAGATCGCATTCCCTACGTTGATAAGTTCAGATGTTCTATCATTTTCTGTGTTTATCAAAAAAAAAATTGTAGTGATGAGGGTGGAGTGATATAGAGTAATCCTCCTCTTCTTAGTGGTCCTTTGGACAATGGCCTTCCTTTTCTGATCATACGTTATAGCATGTATATCGGCTACCTCATCCACAAGTTCAGGAATCTGATGATCACCCCATGTGAGTTTGTTTCCCAGACTTCTGGTGGTGTCTATTTCTTCAAGATAAGGTTCTTGAACTTCCTCGTTGTGCTCTGAAGGCCTGACCTCTGTCTGTCGCTCGTCGGGGATCTGAGTATTGACTGAAATAGAGGTGTCGGGATAAGACTCAATACTTACTTGTTCATCGACCGTTGAAACATCGATTTCGTTTTGTGGGGCTCCTTCCTTTGGCTCGTCCGGTTCTGACTTGACCTTTGGACTGTCTGCTCGAGTCTCTGGGGCATCAGGCATATTTGTGTCGAGGCCGCTCTCGGCTTCTTTTTCTTTTTGTGGGACCTCCTGGGTTTGGACCCCGGGAACAGGAGAAGAATTCTTCTCAGGTCCCTTTTCTTCTTGGACACGCACAGGGGTCCCAAGAGATACTTCTGGGATTTCATAATAGTCATATATCTTTATGAAATCGCTCAAGGTGTTTGATGCGCTTGTTTCTATTGATACCCAGACTGTTTATGGCTGAGTTGCCACACCTGCTAGAGATCCAGTCGGTGGTGTTATGAATTCAATATCATCTAACCCGACAATTTCATCAACATCTATAAATTCGGGGCCGCTTGTACCCAACTGGATTCTCTTTGGGTTATCAGCAGGTGATCCTATCATTTCTGATAGGTCTGGGTCATATTGTAGCTAATCAATCACCTGATGTTCCCATTCTAATATGAGAAGTCCCCTTTCCCTCGTGTCCTGTACCAAATGGATAACTTTGCCTTGCATTGGGGCTATCAAGGGGGATTCTGCTACTTCGGTTGTTAATTCAAATACTATCCTTTCTTCTCTGGCCTTAAAGACCCCTTGAGCCGATTGTTCCAGGGTTGTCGTTTTCTCATATAGGCTCATGGACCTGAACCTGGTGGCCTTAGGATTATCCATCCTTGTTGTCACCTCGTCCCAGTCTTGAGCGTTTTCGGTGAAGATCTCATCTTCAAACCTGTCATGGTTGTATGGACAATAGGACGATACTTGTGATATGTGCTTTAGGACCAAACCCTTTGAGTCGTTCTTTGTGAAAATGACCAGTCTGGAATCAGAACTCCAATTGTCTTAACCCCTCCTGCTTGGCTTGAGCGATGTCTTTTACCATGTAGAAACCTATATGAAATCCATACGGTATGAATGTCTGCTTCTTATCTTTTACTAGAGTAGCATTGTAACCTTGTAGAATGGTCTGATAACAAATTTCCCCTACTACTAGTCGATCAAGGACATACACAGGTAACAGTTGTGGTGCTCTGGTGGCTCCAAAAACCCTAATGTAGGTATCGCGCTCATCCAGATACCAGTGGCCAACCTTTGATATCATCTTTTTGGTCGCATCCGAAAGTCTTGGGAACTCTTTCTTGAACAACATAAAATGAATACGTGTGATAAATTGATCGCGGATGAGAGAGTAGGATTTATTGTACCTGTTCTCCCACAAGATGTTGAAATATACATGGACCAAGAGTTCTGAGGCGTGCCAGCTCAATTTTATTCCGACAAAGGCATTTCTAGCACAAATGACGTCCAATAAATAAGAAGCCATATAGAAGGATGGGGTTTCTCCCTCTTTCGGTGTCTGGGCCTCTTGAATGAAAATGCTCAACTTCTTTGAAATGATGGCACCCCAGTTAAAACCCCTCCTCAAAAATGGCTACAATGTAATCTAGAGGCATTCATGCCTCTGAAAACCTGGACCAATCTTTCTCCCCATACAAACTTCAAATGAGGGCCATTAGATAGATATACGACTCCCTTAAGTTGGTCGTCGGGTACCAGCCAGAGGTTCAATTGGTGTATTTTTTATCCTCTCTCCACCATGAAGCCATCACCTTACTAGTGTTGTGTTTCTCTGAGAAGCTTACAACAAAATCGATGTTCAATCACTCATCCGGGTCTCTGAGCTTGTAGTAGTTCTGCACCTCCACCGAAAGGAAAACCCCGACACACTCACTATTGTTGTCATTAATCAAACATATTTGTGTGTCTGTGTGGTCGGTAAGCCATTTCAGGAGTTCCATGCAGGGGAATACCAGAGTTCTGCTCGCTACCATGTGCAGGAACGATCTTCGGATATTCAGGAAAAATTCATCGTCGAGCTTTCTGATATCGGGGTCGTTGTGCAGGGTATATTTGGGGAATTCTTCCCGCTTGATATTTTGGAAAAAATCTCCCCAATGCGGGAATACTACCTTGGTCCCTATGCTCACTTTCGTGTCTCCAAAGGTCAGAGTCTGAGTGAAAAAA
The DNA here is from genome assembly GCA_009831015.1 of Picea engelmannii. Lineage (NCBI taxonomy): Eukaryota > Viridiplantae > Streptophyta > Pinopsida > Pinales > Pinaceae > Picea > Picea engelmannii. The sequence continues at coordinate 428,422 of ML782545.1, read as the reverse complement.
TTCTTGGTGGATGTCTTGATGACGGGTATCGGTTTTGGAGTAAATTCCAGTTGTTTTGCGACCACTGGGGAAGAACTTTCTCCCACATCTGGTTCCTTTAGCTTCGACGCTCTTTGAGATTTCATGGTGGTTGGTTTTCTTGGAGGCATTGTTCCTGCAAATGAGACAATCCTTTAGGGCCAACATATAGAGCAATATTGGATCAAAATGTATATGTGAAGTGAAAACATAGAAAATCCAGACCGGTACATACCTGTAATGCTTGCTAAACTCTGTAGTTTGATACTCATGGGGGGCTCGGAAGCTTTTGAACTGCTCATTTCATTCTTCTTTGATGTTTTGAGGCTCCTTTGCACGTGGAATGATATTGTTTACAATGGCTCAAGAGGATGTAACAAAAAATATCTTACCAGTCGTATCAACCAATTAAACCGGGTGATGAGTGAAATTCAAACAAATCTATTGTTGAATCTCTACAATTCAATTCATTGTGGGTTGACGGCGGAGGCACGAAGGGTGATGCGTTGTATCGGTAGTTTCAAATGGTCTTTTTTTATTCGTGCACGAATAAGCAACTAATGCGAGTTTTGGAATTAATTAGCCCTTTAAATGCGTCGAATCTAAACGTATCTGGCGTTAAAACGTCCCACCGTGTCGCTTTACTAGTGGAGAAGTCCAGAATCAGAAAGGTGCTATGGGAGTTTTCGTTGGTGTTTATTTGTGAAAAACCTTCGACACCGATCGATTTCGCCACATGGGTTTGACACGACGCAACTAGCTCGAGAAGGAAAACTAAATCGTAAGGATATCCAATCTGACAAGGATACATGGTAGATGAGGACAAGTGGTATGATTGTGCATATCAATCGTAGTCGGGTTTTTCCATAAGTTGCGCGTTTGAAAACTAAGCCTGGGCTCGTCGATGGCGAAACGTATCGGGGGTCGGCAGTCGGGGAATAAACCTATCACACTTTTTTACGGACCTGCTTTCTCAAAACTCGTTGATGCCGAAAAATCTTCGGGGATCGGCTATCAACGATTCTTTTTCTTCCTTCATTAACGTTTACTCCCTTAGCCTTTCATCGATGCAGAACGAGATCAGATATCGACGACTTCCTTGTGTAATGCTCGCCGCAGAAGAGTGCTTCCCTTTTCTTGACACCGATGAAGATTGACGCTCGACAACTTTGGTTTTTTGAGGTGATTTTCTTTCATCTTCAATTTTTCCCTGTGCCAAATTTTTAAGAACGTTGGGGAAATGCTTTGCTTGTCGATTCTTTAATTAAATGTTAGTCTTTCAAGTTATGGGTTTTCACATGTTCAAGAAAACTTTGAGACTTAAATGAGAAACAAAATGATAAGCAAAGGGAATATTTTCATACTGAAGACGAATTTAGACAGAGCAAAAGATCAAGTGGTACCCAAAAAATTAAATTTGTCATAGACTTTTTTTAGGGTGTGTTGAGTGCTCAACAAATGGCAATTTACTGGGCGAAAGCAGAATCTTTGTTCCTCCTTCAGGCTCAGTTGATACAAAAGTTGGTGGAGTCTTAACTGGTTTTAAATCATAGCTTCTTTTACCCTTGCATTTGAAATTCCCCGGTTGATGCTTCTGGGTCTGCCTGTGGGGTTTTCCACCTTTATTCCTCCTTTGTTTCCTATAACCTTGACTCATGGCCCTTTTGACAAAAATCTGGTAAAGCATTCACTAGAATGAAGCCTTTAGTTACCTTTAATCACTTGCTACAGTTTTTCTTCGCTGTCAGCGAGCGTCCATAGCCCCGACAGAGTCACCCCAACATCACATACCTTGCTTCGCTTCCAGCGAGTGTCCATAGCCCCGACGTAGATATATTCATACCCTCTCCTACTGTCCACTCATTTGATAAAGTCAATTTTATTTCGACGAAATTCTCTGAGCGAGTGGGAGAGGATGGCGTCTGTTTATTTTGCAAAGTGAGATGGTTAAGGTGAATCCGTTGCTAGGTTTGTCTTCAGGGTTCATGTAATTCTTTTCATCTTTCCAACTTTCCCTTAAGGTTTCACCAGACCACCGGTCAGGCACTTTTTCATTTCTCCAAAGTTGTTCATTTACGTAGGTTAGAGGACCCCTCAAAACAACCGTAGGTTCCTCGACGCTTCCTATCTTGTATGTGAGCGATGAGTTAGGAACAGAGTTCGCTATGTCACATGATTTGAGGCCAACCATTATCTTGTTGAACACAACCTTCAAAGTGCGAAAATCAAAACAACAAAAGAAAATAACAAAAATGCATTTCGCAATCATGAAAACACGCATACAAAACATAATATATATATTGGAAATATTTTTTTAGGGATTAGCCATTTACTAGGAGAGCGTCAGGTTCCCCCCTCAGATTCTGCAATCGATAAGTGCCTGCCCCAATCTTCTCAGCCACCTGGAAAGGTCTGAGCCACAGATTCTGAAACTTAGAATGTTTTCCTTTAGGCTCATTGGCTCAGTCCCATTTTAGGACTAGGTCTTCTATTTCAAAATTCTTCTCCTTAACCTTATGCTTGTCAAACCATCTTTTTACTATCTGTTGGTGAGCTATGAATTTTGACTTAGCTTTTTCCCTTTCTTCTTCTAACATGAGCAAAGTGTCAATTCTTTGTTGTATGACCGATGAAGGTTGTCCTCCGGAATCTTGGGCCAGTTGAAGAGATGGAAGATAAAGCCAGTTCGGGAGAATGGCTTCCTGTCCGTACACTAGAAATTATGGGGAATTTCCTATAGATTCCTTGGGTGTGAATCTTTCCATCCATAAAGCGTTGTGGAGTAAATTGTGCCAATTCCTTTTGGTTGTCCACAACCGTTTTCTTCAATATTCTTATTAGTTGATTCTACCACCATGTTTCCCTATGGATAATAATTTGTAGAGTACCTAATTATGATTCCTTTATATAGTGAAAACTTTGTTAATAAGGTGGAAGAAAAATAATCTTCATTATCAAAAACAAGAATAGAAGGGACATCGAACCTTGTAATTAGTTGTTTCTCTATGAATTGGATTACCACCTTCTCATTTACATGAGTTAGAGGGATAGATTCTTCCCATTTCATGAAGTAATCGGTGGCAGTAAGTATGCACTTGTGTTTTTTTTAAGAGCTTGGTGTAATTTATCCTATGATGTCTAACACCCATTTCTCAAAAGGCCTAGAAACGATCATCAGTTGGAGTGGGACTGCTGCTCTCCTCTCTCCTAGTGCTTATTTGATAAGTTGTACAGTTCCTAGCGTAGGTGTGAGAATCCTTGAACAAGGTGGGCCAATAATAACCAAATCTCAGTATCTTATGAGTGGTGGTGCTTCCTGCAAAATGTCCACCGGTAGGGCCATCATGGAGTTCCTTCTGAACTTTTTCTGCATCTTCATGTTCGAGACATATTAAGAGTACCCCATCGTAATTAACCCCGAAGAGTACCGAATTTATGAGCCGATATTGTGCGGATTTTAACTTGAGATCTCTCCTTTCCCTAGGATTGATATTTTCTGGGCAAGCCCCATGGTGCAATAGATAATTCAAATTCTCATACCAAGACTCTAGCCCTGGGGAAATTTACAAAGCTTCACCACACCATAATGCCATTTCATTCTCCCATCCAGAGTCTTCATTTACATGGTCCTGGGCTTCAGCTGCAATTTTGCATAACCCTTACCCTTTAACTAGTTTGGCAGGTTTTATATCTAGATCAAATTCTTGGACTACTGCCATCCAGTTCCCTCTTCTTTCCCCCGTCTCTTGTTGAGTGAAAAAGGATCATACTGCAGGATGAGGTACAATTACTTTGGTATGGTTCTTGAGGATGTAATATCTGAAGTGTTTTACTACCTTATATATTGCATAGGCTTGTTTATCTATAGCAGGATAATTAAGTTCAGATCCTTGGAGGTTAGTGCTCATGAATGACACCGGAGCCTCGTTGTTGTCATCATCCTTCTGATTCAATACTGGAGCTATCGATTGGTTGGAGGCGAAAGTATAGAGAAAAAAATATCTATTAAAATAGGGACTTCGTAACACGGGGGCTTGAGATATAGCAGTTTTAATATTGCTGAAAGCATCCTTTCATTCATCGTCCCATTTAAATTCAACATCTTTGTGGATCATCTTTTGTAGTGGTCTGACAGTCTCGGCGAAATCAGGTGTGAATTTTCTTACAAAATTGATTTTCCCGAAGAAGGATTGCATTGTCTTTTTGTTGTGAGGTAATGAGATTTGAGCTATAGCTTTGACTCGATCAGGGTCTATGAGAATGTTAGCTTGGGATGTAATATGACCTAATATATTTCCTTCCTCCACACCAAAGATATTTTTCTTAGGGTTTAAATATATACCGTATTTTCTACACCTTTCGAAAATCTGGGTTAAATGTTGGATGTGTTCCTCTCTGTTTTTTGAATACACAGTTACGTCATCCAGATACACTACCACACATTTGTTGATCATTCCTCGAAAAACTACATCCATTTCCCTTTGGAAGGTTTCCCCTACGTTGATTAACTCAAAGGGCATACATTTGTAGGTGAAAGTTCCCCACTTGGTTCAGAAGGTAGTTTTCAAACGGTCTTCCTCTGAAACCAGAACTTGGTTGTAACCCGAGAAACCATCGAGTAGAGAGAAAATATGAGAACCAGACATGGTCTGCAAGAGTTTCTCCATCGGTGGTACTGGGTAGTTGTCCTTTTATGAAGCTTTGTTGAGGTTCCTAAAATCTACGCATAAGCAGATTTATCCAGACTTTTTCCTCACCGGAACCAAATTTTCTACCCATGCAGAATGTCTTACCTGGAAGATAATTTTCGTGTCTAAAATTTTCTTCAACTCTTGACACATGAGAGGTTCCAGGGATGGGTGGTGTTTTTGGAGCTTCTGTTGGAAGGGTTTCCCTTCATGTTTTAATGGTATAGTGTGTTGAATGATATGGGTATCATAAGTTTTCAGATCTCTGTAGGACCATGCAAAGACATGTTGATATTGTCTGAATAGTTTGGGATAAGCCTTTCTTTCCTCTTTGGGTATAGTCTTTCCAAGATTTACATTCTTTGGGTTTTTCGGGGTTCCAAGATTTATAGTTTCATGAATGGGACAGGAACTACCGGTCTTCACATTTTTGGGCACCTTAAATCGTCCTTTTAGTTCAAAGAGATTCTCTAAACTAGCTATCCCCTTTGAGATTGTGTGAGACTTCGATTTGTCAGTTGGTTGACCTGTCTGGGGATCAACTTCTGTTGATTTTTCCTGGAATACTTCAACGTCAATAGCTAGGCCTTGAAGTTATCTTGGTTAGTCAGAAAGTTTATGATCTGTTCATCTCCTTCAAATACTTTCCAATTAGAAATGTTGTTAGGCACCGATGGTTTGTAGAGCATATCCACAGTGAACTAGGAGGCTTCATAATATTCTAAAGGTGACAGCCTTGAAGCATTTGTGGCTAGCGAATCAATAAGGATATTCTTTGCTCTAGGGATCGTTGTAATATTGAAATCTTCAAAATGTTCTATTAACCTATGCACTTCATGTTGATAATTCTTTAGGTGTGGGGAATTGCAATGTATAGTATTCCTTACGTGTCTAACGATAATCTCTAAGTCTCTGAAAACCTTCAATTCTTTGATGTTTAAGTCTATGGATTTTTTTAACCCTTGTACTAGAGCTTCATACTTGGCAGTGTTGTTTGTGCACTCGATCTCAATTCTACAGGATAGGAAATGACATTTACCTTTTGGATCAATGAGGATGAACCCTGCCCCTGATCCTTCCTTTGATTTAGATCCATCAAAGTATATGGTCCAAATTTGTGAGAGAAAGTTAATTGTTTCTTCCTTGTCATTACTTTCTTGCTCTCCTATCTTTTGTCCGGTGATTTCTAACACAGGTTATTAACAGAAGAGGGTTTCTTCTGTCGGTATCGATGATTTCTCTTGAAAAACCATTTCGGAGTTATGAGTGAGAGGGACATCAGATGGAAGAGGGGAGAAGTTCCCAAAATAGGAATTGCAAGAATAATTGCCTAGCACAGGGAAATTTGTTGATGAGATTTCGTTTAGGGTTTCTAGATCAGTGACCATATGTTTCAGATATCTCTCCCTATCAATTATGATCATATTCTTGTGCCCCTTTAATCGTAGCCAAAGGTGTGCCCAGTCTGTACTGAAGTATGTGTTTAATTTCTCAGACCAGTCTTGTCTTAACAGTAATCCATAAGCTTCTGGGATGTCTACTATAATGATGTCAATCACTTGCACCAATTTAGGATGCGTGGCTATTCTTATCATCATATCTTTAAGTTATCCCATGACCTTCACCTGGGTTCTATCTAGTTGTATTACATGTTTATCACTCTTGAGAGGGACTGTGTTTAATTTTTTACAGATAGACAGTGGCATAATGTTAGAGGATGCCCCTGAATCAACCAAACAATTATGGAGGTTCCTCTTGAAGACTTCAAATGTTAAAAGGAAAGGTGGGACAAAAGGTATTCCCTTCTTATCTTCAGAGCAAGTGCTCACAATTGGTTTATTCCCTAGGTCTATGGGGATTATATTTCTTCCTGGATCAGCGCTCGTCATAGGATTTTCTACTCATTTCAAAGCCTGTAATAGGAAGTCCTTTTGCTGATGGATCCTACAAATGTCCATAACTGATATATTAGCCTTCAACTTCTTGAAATATTCAACTACATTGTACTCCAGCTTGGGCAATTCTCAGGTATGGATGCTTATAGGGTTCTTACGGGGGGGGGAAAGGTGCTCTCTGATGATCAGGGTCTGTCTTTCCCTCTGAGGTTTGGGTAGCAGCCATATCTTTTGAGACATGTGGACCCTTACTACGCATTTGAACCATAGAGATTTCTGCAGGTGGTTCTTGAAACTCAAACAGGTCGTCGAAAGGCATGATTAGGTCAGGATCCCATATCAGCATGGTTGTATCTTATGGTGGATCAATATCTTCCTGATTAGCAACATTCATAACTAACCCAGTTGGTTGTTCGGTCAGGGAGACTTCGTCAAGAAACCGAATGGACATCAAATTCATGGCATGCACCCATTGAGGGCAGTCTCTTTCGAAGTGGTTTTTCTGGTGACAAGTATAGAAAGAGTCAGATGCTACATTTCCCAGATCGATGTTTAATTTAGCTAGGGGAGGTTCAATTTCTTTGAACAATGAGTTTCTTTTAAAGAAAGGCTTATAGGGCCTTTGACCTTGGTTACATTCCCCTGTGTTTCTCTTCATGTCTATGATCTCGTTTGGTATTCTTAACCATGCGTTGTAGGTATTATATATCTCCATTACCCTTTTTCGGAGCTTTCTCTGCTTGTTTCCCTATCGGTCTATTCAAAAGGAGTCCTATCTTGGGGGGAGGTTGGACTTCTTTTTTAACTAATGAGACTTGGCCTTCCTTACAACCCTTCATTTGGAATTCTATCGTTTTGGCTTCTTCAAAATTCTCAGCCAGAGTTCGTTTGGCAGCCCTCTTCACAAACATGGAAATAGAAGTTGGGAGGGCATTAGCATATACTCTGATTTTCAACTCCTCAGTTGGTTTAGCTTCAGGTTTTAATTTGTTCAAAATATTTGTGAATCTTTGATTGAAATCTTTAACCTTCTCTTTCGAACTCATGGTGGTTGCAAACAATTCAGCCATCAAAGCTCCTGTAGTGGTTTCTTCGAAAAATTTATCTAGAAAATCTTTTTGAAACTTTGTCCAACTAGTTATGGATCCTACAGGTAGGTTAAAATACCATGTGGAGGCTGAGTTCTCAAAAGTGTAGGGGAACATACTGCAAACTACGTATTCATGTTGGACATTCATAAGTCTGATTGCTAGTATAAATTTCTTGATATGATCTTCAGGTAATCCCGAGGTCTCGGGATCAAATTTAGGAAGTAACTTATCTGGATTTCGGGGAATGTTATGGACTCACCCCGAGATGGCCAAAGAGTATCTATCCAACCAAGGTTGATTGTTCTGAGGTAGGTTTCCCCATTCTTCATCATGGTCGTTGTGATCTTCCATGTCTTCGAATTCTGATTTAAACTCCTCCTCTTCCGAAAAATCCACTGGTTCAGAGACGTCGTTGACTGGAGTTTTGGGTATCAGATTAAGAGGATCTTCGATTTTGGTGATTGCGAAATCTATTAAGTATTCTACCATGTGCACGAAAACCTCAGCGGGAGTATTGACCACTAGTCTACTTATCTTTTTTCTTCGAGGAAGTATCGGAGCTAAAGACAACACACTGATCTATCGGGTGTATGCTCTTGTGATTCTTCTAAATTGATCTAACTCCTCATGAGGAAGAGCGTAAGGTATATCAGGGAACAATTGTTGTTCCTCAGGATAGGGTGAGTTACTCGTTTCAAGAGTACTCAATGTGTGTGGGTTGTCTTGGGAGTGACTAGCCATGCATATGGGTTGTTTTGAATCTATCGATTGTCTGAAATATTATATGAAATATGTATTCAACCATTCATTCTTCAGGCCCTCCTTCTAGCGCCAATTCTATTGATGGGTCCTAAATCCATTTAATTCAAAAGCAGGAACCAAACCCGCCACCGAGGCCCAATTAGACTCTGCAACGTTTAATAGTGTAATGGTTCTCCATATCTTGCGATCCGTCCAATTAATCGATGGGATTTACATTTTATTGTGAAGGCACCTCCCTCAGTTTGAACTTTATCTTTTTTTTTGTATTTTCTCTTGGGTGGGACCGATATGAGATGTAAATCAGTATAAACCAACTTGGCAACAAACAGGATTAAGTTTAACTATTGGAGAAGAGGTTGAGCTTGGGACAACCCACTATTCAAGCATGCAAACGAAAATTCTATACCATGGGTCTAGTACTAATACGTTAACCATGTGAGCATCCAATTACTGTCTAAGATACTAATTATCAGAAAGAAAACACACATGTGATAAGATAATAGAAAGCAAAATAATTCACCTACTCAAATCATCCATCACATAATAACACAACGATTCATCTTCATCATTAAAGAAAAGAACTGAAAAATATTGCATCAGATAACTTAACAATAGATTTAATAGCTCTTACTCATTACAACATCATTCATGAAACGAGATTTGAAATAGTTCTTCTCCACGTCCAATCACACATGCATTTGATGAAAATATAACTTTGTCTCTGGTCCAGGAGGACTTCTCAATTAAAGACCGCTTCAAAATAATTCTTAACAAATTAGAAAAAGAGTTTCTTGCAACAACCATCGACCCTTAACTAATCGGTTGATGTTCTTATTTATAACATAAAATTAACTAAAAATAACGGCTAAAGTGCAGTTAAGCAAAACAGAATTCTCCACGTGGCGTTCTCTCCTAACAATTTTCCAACAGTCATCTCAAGATATCACTTTGAAAGGGTGAATTTTCTCATACTCCGACCAATTAATGAACAACTCCTTACAGGTGTGGGTGTATGGAAATTTGTGTTGTTCCATCGAAGTCGCGGAAATCTCTCTGATATTTACTGCATGTGCCCGATATTTCACCAGACTGATGCTTAACTGATGCAGCACATCCTGAGCTCTTATCGGGTGTTCCATAAATTGTTGCACCTATCCTGGCGCTGTGTCGATCACCTTCGCTAGCTCCTCGAACCATAATGAATCTTGCTTGGTGTGCGATTCGACTATGTCGCGCAAGTCGACAAAGTCGTCAGGTGTTCCAAACTTGAGAAGTCTGATATGTTTCATAGCCTTGTTGATATTTCCCCGGTGTTTCTCGCATTTGGCCAAGTCCTCTTGAATTTCTCGGTGCGCTTCTTGAGACATTCTTGCCCAATATTCAGTCGATTTCTTTATGTGATGCAGACTGATTTTTTTCAACACTCACAGGCCATGTTCTTCTTTATCTTGGCCTTGTTGGACTACACCAATGTAGTCAATTCGCTCCACAGCTTGCTGCACCTTTCCATACCACCGCTCCATATCCTTGCATGTCGCGAGTGCCATGAGAGTATCTTCCTAGAGCTCAGCTATCTTCGCAGTGGAAAGGTGTTGCTCGTTTGTGAACTTGTTGTAGGCCCCTTTGAACTCATTCCTCAGGTACACCGCTGCCTATGTGGTGTCCTAATAGTACTTAGCCAGGTGACGTAAATGTTCTAGTTCTTTCAGGGCAACGTCCAACTATTTTTCATCTCTTTTAGCTTTGACCAAGGTGGCATCTGAGATCACTTTCCCTACACCAATAAGTTCATATGTTCTGGCATTTTCTGTGTTTATCAAATTTTCTTCTATAGTGATGAGGATGGAGCAATCTAGAGTGATCCTCCTCTTCTTAGTGGTCCTTTGGACGATGGCCTTCCTTTTCTGATCATATGCTATAGCATGTATATTGGCTACCTCGTCCAGAGGTTTGGTAATCTGTTGATCACCCCATGTGAGTGTGTTTCCCAGACTTCCGGTGGTGTATATTAATTCAAGATTGGGTTCTTGAACTTCCTTGTTGTGCTCCAAAGGCCCAGCCTCTGTCTGTCGCTCATCGGAGATCTGAGTATCGACTAAAATAGAGGTGTCAGGAATAAAGTCGATACTTACTTGCTCATCGACCGTTGAAGCATTGATTTCCTTTTGTGGGGCTCCTTCCTTTGGCTCATCCGGTTCTTACTTGTCCTTCGGACTGTCTGCTTGGGTCTCTGACACATCGGGAATCTTTGTGTCGAGGCCACTCTCGAATTATTTTTCTTTCTATGGGACCTCCTGGGTTTGGACCCCAGGAATAGGAGAAGAAATCTTCTCAGGTCCCTTTTCTTCTTGGACACACACAGGGGTCCTGTGAGATACTTATGGGCTTTCATCATCATCATATATCTTTATGAAATCACTCAAGGGGTTTGACGCACTTATTTCTACTGATACTCGGATTATTTCTGGCTGAGTCACCACACCTGCTAGCGATCCAGCCAGTGGCGTTGTGAATTCAAGATAATCTAACCTGACAATTTCATCAACGTCTATAAATTTGGGGCCGCTTGTACCTACATGTCTTCTCTCTGGGTTATCGATAGGTGATCTTGTTGTTTCTGATAGGTCTGGGTCATCTTGTAGCTGATCCATCACCCGTTGTGCCCATTCTAACATGAGTAGTCCCCTTTCCCTCACATCCTGCACCAAATGGATAACTCTGCCTTGAGTTGGGGATATCAAGGGGGATTTTGTTGCTTCAGCTATTTAGGATGCTATCCTTTCTTCTTTGGCCCTGAGGACCCCTGGAGCTGATTTTTCGAGGGCTGTCGCTTTCTCATCTAGGATCATGGCCCTGAACCTGGTCACCTTAGGATCATCCATCCTTGCCATCACCTCGTCCCAGTATTGAGCATTTTCAGTGAAGATATCATCTTCAAACCTGTCATGGGTGTATGGCCAGCAGGACGATACTTGTGATGCATGCTTCAGGACCAGTTTGGAATCAGAACTCTGATTGGATTAAACCCTCCTGCTTGGCTTGAGAGGTGTCTTTTACCATGTATAAACCTATATGAAATCCATAAGGTATGAATGCACGCTTCTTATCTTTTACCAGAGTAGCATTGTAACCTTGCAGGATGGTTTGATAATAGATTTCCCCTACTACTAGTCGATCGGGAACATACACAGGTAACATGTGTGGTGATTCGGTGGCTTCGAAAACCCTAATGTAGGTATTGCACTCATCCAGATACCAGTGGACAACCTTTGATATCATCTTTTTGGCCGTATCCGACAGTCTTGGGCACTCTTTCTTGAACAACATAAAATGAATACATGGGATAAATTGATCGCAGATGAGAGAGTAGGATTTCTTGTACCTATTCTCCAACAAGATGCCAAAATATACATGGATCGGGAGTTCTTAGGCGTGTCATCTCAATTTCATTCCGGCAAAGGAATTTCTGGCACAGATGACATCCAATAAATAAGAAGCCACATAGAAGGATGGGGTTTCTCCCTCTTTTGGCGTCTGGGCCTATTGAGTACAAATGATCAACTGCTTTGAAATGATGGCACCCTAGTTAAAACCCCTCCCCGAAATGGATACAGTGTAATCTAGAGGCATCTATGCCTCTGAAAACCTGGAACAATATTTCTCCCCATACAAACGGCAAATGAGGGCCAATAGATAGATATACGACTCCCTTAAGTTGGTCGTCGGGTACCAACTGGAGGTTCAATTGGTGTATTTTTTATCCTCTCTCCACCATGAAGCCATCACCTTCCTGGTGTCGTGTTTCTCATAGAAGCTTACAACAAAATCGATGTTCAGTCGCTCATCCGGGTCTCTGAGCTTGTAGTAGTTCTGCACCTCCACTGGAAGGAAAACCCCGACACACTCGCCATTGTCTTCATTAATCAGACATCTTTGTGTGTCTTTGTGGTCGATAAGCCATTTCAGGAGTTCCATGTAGGGGAATACTGGAGATCTTCTCACTACCATGTGCAGGTACGATCTTCAGATATTCAAGAAAACTTCATCGTCGAGATTTTTGATATCGAGGTCATTGTGCAGGGTATATTCGGGGAATTATTCTTGATTTATCTTCTGGAAAATTTCCCCCTAGTGCGGGAACACTGCCTTGGTCCCTATTCTCGCTTTCGTGTCTTCAAAGGCTAAGGATGAGTGAAAACCTTCTTGGTGGATGTCTTGATGAAGGGTACCGATTTTGGAGTAAATTCCAGTTGTTTTGCGTCCGTTGGGGAAGAACTTTCTCCCACATCTGGTTCCTTTAGCTTTGGTGCTCTTGGAGAGTTTTCTTGGAGGCATTGTTCGTACAAATGATACAATCCTTTAGGGCCAGCATACAGAACAATATTTGATCAAAATGTATATGTGAAGTGAAAACATAGAAAATCCAGACTGGTACATACCTGTAACGCTTGCTAAACTCTGTAGTTTGATACTCATGGGGGGCTCGGAAGCTTTTGAACTGCTCGTTTCATTCTTCCTTGATGTTCTGAGGTTCCTATGCCCACAAAATGATCTTGTTTACATTGACTCAAGAGGATTTAACGGAAAATATCTTACCAGTCGTATCAACCAATTAATCTGGGTGATAAGTAAAATTCAAACAAATCTACCGCCGAATCTCTGCAATTCAATTCATCGTGGGTTGATGGCAAAGGCACAAAGGGTGATGCATTGTATCGGTAGGTTCAAACGATATTTTATGATTCGCGCACGAATTAGAAACTAATGCGAGTTTTGTAATTAATTATCCCTTTAAATGTGTCGAATCAAAATGTATCTGGCGTTAAAACGTCCCATTGTGTTGCTTTCCTAGTGGGGAAGTCGGGAATCGGCAAGTTGCTACGAGAGTTTTCGTTGGTGTTTGTTTACGAAAAACCTCTGATGCCGATCGATTTCTCCGCACGGGTTTGACGCCGCACAACTGGCTTGAGAAGGAAAACTAAATCGTAAGGCTATCCAATCCGGCAAGGATACATGGTAGATGAGGATAGGTGGTATGATCATGCATATCAATCGTAGTTGGGTTTTTCCATAAGCTGTGCGTTTGAAAACTAAGCTCAAGCTCGCCAATGCCGAAACGTATCGGGGATCGACGTTCGAGGAATAAATCTATCACGCTTTTTTACAGACCTGCTTTCTCAAAACTCGTCGATGCCGAAAAAGCTTCGGGGATCGGCTATCAGTGATTCTTTTTCTTCATTCATTAAAGTTTACTCTGTTAGCCTTTCCTTGATGTCGAACGAGATCGGCTATTGACAAATTACTTGTGTAATGCTCGCCATGGAAGAGAGATTCCCTTTTCTCGACGCCGATGAAGATCGACACTCGACGACTTCGGTTTTCTAAGGTGATTTTCTTTCATCTTCAATTCTTCCCGGTGCCGAATTTTTAAGCGCATCAGGGAAATGCTTTGCTTGTCGATTCTTTAATTAAATGCTAGTCTTTCAAGTTATGGATTTTCACATGTTCAAGAAAACTTTGAGACTTAAATGAGAAACAAAATGATAAGGAAAGGCAAAATTTTCATACTAAAGTCGAATTTAGACAGAGCAAAAGATTAAGTGGTACCCAAAAAATGAAATTTGACATAGACTTTTTTACGGTGTGTTGAGTGCTCAACACCACCTTTGCAAGCTCTAGCCTTTGCAAACAACTTCAGCTACCCTATGGATTTTGGAATATTTAATAGGTGAGTAAAGGCAATGTCCTACTCTCGTAACTACAGAGGTACTTGTAATGTACACATATCCAAGCGGGTTTGTCTAAATCTCAACTTTTGTGGATGGTGGTATATAAAGACGATATACTAAAAGCAAAGCAATTTTTACAATGAAGGGAAATAAAAACAACCTTCTATCAATAAATTGCATGACTGCCTGAGATTCTTGCCAGTGTTTTTGGTCCTAAGTCGTCCTCATTTATTTTTAGAACTCTTAACTTCTTCTTTGGAATCCGGGAAGGGAGAGAGCAGTATGGACAGTTATACAAGCAGAGCCATATCAGTTGTGGTGATTGCCTCACATTGAATATGCTTTCCACACAATCACCTTATGTGCTAAACAACTGCAACTTGTTCGTATCAGCTTCCAAACGAATGCACTTTGCAAGGTTTTGGATTCCACA